>JAWWMW010090204.1:0-11846 GCA_035048345.1 Echeveria elegans
GGTAGTAATCATTTGAGTTTGAGTGGCAATCATTTGGGCCATTAGTTGAGCTAATGACGGCTCTTCTTGCTTTTTATCTTCTTGCCTCGAGTTATAGCTTTGGTTATTATTTGAGTTGTTGTAAGGTGGTTCTCTCGATTGATACCCTTCTTGGTATTGGTTTCAGAGCTGATTTTGAGAGTTATAATTCGAGTTTGATTGCGAAGGTTTTGTGTCATAGTAAAACGTTACTTGTTTTCGTTGGTTTTGTATTGGAGGGGGTACATACGATTCATGCCCTCGAGTGACATAGTTGATGTTCTCTGCTTCTTTTGGTCCATAATTGTCCTCGTTTTCTTCGGTAATTTCACTGCCCCATTGATGGCTATTCCTAGCTATATTCTCTATGGCTTTAAATCCTTCGGTAGAAGTTAAATCCATAATCCCTCCTCCGCTCACTTGATCCATTTGAGCTCGACCATTTTTATCCATTTTATCGTAGAATGTAGATAACAATTCCCATTTGTTAAATCCATGGTGCGGACAATCTCTTAGTAGTCCCTTGAATCTCTCAAAAGCTTCGTGAAAAGACTCGTCATCGAATTGAACGTAACTTTTCCCGGTGGGAAGTATTGATTTACGAACACTTGAGCTAATGCGTCCCAAGTGCGGAACATATTAGGCTCGTGACTCTGTAGTGAATCTTTAGCTTTATCCATTAGGAAAAAAGAAAATAGTTTCATATAAAATATTTTGGAGGAATTCACACGTTCTTGTACGTACGACATAACTCCATGAAGTTACTAAGATGATTGTGAGGATTGCCATAACCATCGAAGGTCTCACCTTTGATCATTTGGATTAATCCTCCTCTTAATTCAAAATCATAGTCTTCTTCATCTGGTATGCAGATTGGTGAATCATAATTCCCAATGGTCGGGGTTATGTATTCTCCAACTGGTCTTTCGGCGTTAATGACTTCTTGATGTCCTTGCACCGGATTTTGTGCTCGATCGCCCATTTGATGAATGTAGATTCAATCATTAAATTTAATGGGTCGCTTATGCGTTGTGGTTCGAGGTCGAGGAGGTACGTGAGTAGTAAGTGGAAGAGAAATACTTGCGCGTGGCGTAGAGTTTCGTAGCGTGGAATTCCTTGAGAAACTCGAGTTTGTTGCTGTCTATTTTTTACTCTTCGCTTTCAACCTTGTTTGCATCCAAATATCCGCAAAATATATTTTTAGCTAACAAAATAGAGAACTAGCGTTGAAGAGGGAAAACACAGCAAGCTAATGATTTCAATCTAGTTGAAACCGCGAACTAGTAACAATTAAACTAAATTAGCTCGTTCCCCGGCAACAGGGCCATTTTGACGCGCAGTAAATAGCGGCGTATTTTGTCATGTGTCAAAAGAAATTTATAAAATTAGGGTGACTTGGTGTCGAACCCAAGGAACAGTGGAATTTAGTTACGCTTGTTATTACTAATTCACAAAAATAGCTTTTAAGGGTTTTTATGTTTTCAAGAGTAATTTTAGTGTTCGAAATATTGTTGTTAAAACTATAAATTAAAAAGCAATGACAGGAATTAGATACTTCCTTAGACAATTTTTATTGTCCGCTTAACGCTGACTTACTCAGTTTCACTCTAGTATCCTCGCTGCTCTTGTTTTGCAATTCTACTAAATATTATAGTTGTTTTAATTCCTAAATTAATCTAAGTTCATCTCTCGATACTTCCTTAGACAATACTACTCACATAATTCTAATAGGCATTTCGTCAAACACTTAGCATGCATCATATGGTATGAACTAAAATCAACATATCAAATCAGACTTTCACTTTATAAATTGTAAAATTGACATGTTCAAACATTCACAAGTGTTAGGGATTCATCAAAGCCCCCATCATCAATACACTACTCACTCATATCGAGTGAGAAAACAAACATAGTCATATATGGAATTGTACTGAAGTAAAACAACGGAGAAAAGGTTTAGAGAAACTTAGTGGGATGAGCTGATGATGAAGAACACGATTTCCTTTCTTCAAATCTGTCCAAACGCCTCTTCTAGGCCGCCGAAAAGCTCCTCTCTTTCACTGATTTTTTCTCCATTTTTTGATGAAGAGAAGTCCCCTTTCTTTTGTCCAAAGTGTTGTTTATATACTAGGGTTGGAGTAGGATGAAAGAGTCTCATTTTTTCCTTCATTTTCGTGCTGAAAAATGAGTGAAAAGTCGAAGAGCTGCACTGCTCTAGGCGACTCGGTCGAGTGAACCTCCTCTGGAATCTGTTTCACCTTACTCGATCGAGTATAAATGTTTTCTCGACCAAGTCACCTCTTGAGGTCAACATAGGAGTTGTCGGCCTTTGAGTCTGCTTTCCAATGCACTTTGTTTCACCTCAAAAGGTCCAGCTGTCTGCACGCAGAGACGAGTTGCTCGATCGAGCAGACCTTGCTCGGTCGAGTAACAAAACTTAATCTCCAAATTTGCTTCTGCTGTAAACTTAAGAGTTGTAGATAATTGAATTAGCTTTCCAATGGTACCAATATTGCTTCATTTGGACATTGCATGTACGCTCGGCAAGCTTTTTAAGGTCAAAAGGTCAAACTACCCAAACCAGTGTTGTTTTTTGTCGAATTACGCCTTTTTTGCTATAATTTACTCCAAGCTTCTCCAAGTCATGAGAATCTTATTTTAGTCCTGAAACATCGTCAAGAGTATCAAAAACGACATATTTTAATGTTAAACCACCTATAATATGAGTGAAAGTATAGGAGAATAATCAACATATTTTCCACTCATCAGTCGTGTTGAAAGAAGTGATGAAATTGCGAGAAGCTGGAATCATTTACTCGATGCCAGACTCGGATTGGGTAAGTCCGATTCACGTAGTGCCTAAAAAGGGAGGACTCACAGTTGTTGAAAACGAAAATAATGAACTTATCACTACTAGGACCGTGACTGGATATAGGATGTGCGTCGATTATAAAAAATTAAACAAATCAAGGAAAAAGGATTACTTTTCTATCCCATTTGTGGATCAAATGTTGGAAAGACTATCCGGACACGATACTTCTTTTTCCTTGACGGGTATAACGGTTTCTTCCAAATACCCATTCATCCAGACGACCAAGAAAAGAACACGTTCACATGTCCCAATAGAACCTTTGCGTATAGACAAATGTCATTCGCTCTTTGCAATGCACCTGACACATTTAATCGATGCTTGATGTCGATCTTCTCGGAGTACCTAGAGAAGACTATGAAAGTATTCATGGACGACTTTTCAGTATACGGGAATTCATTTGACGATTGCTTAACTAACCTAACAACCGTATTAGCGAGGTGCATCGAGATGGATTTAGTCTTCAACTGGGAGAAGTGTCATTGCATGGTTCAATAAGGAATCGTTCTAGGGCATTTACTCAAAGAGAGGAATAGAAGTCGACAAGGCAAAGATTGAAGTAATCGAGAAGTTACCACCTCCAAAGGACGTGAGGGAAATTCGAAGTTTTCTAGGACATGCCGGTTTTTATAGGAGATTTATTAAGGACTTTTCGAAGATCGCAAAGCCACTCACTAACCTTCTCGCTAAAGATGTTGATTTCGTATTTGACGAGAAGCGTCTAGAAGCTTTTCAAACGCTGAAGAAATTTCTCACCACCGCATAGATCGTACAATCACTGAATTGGAATCTTTCGTTCGAACTAATGTGTGATGCAAGCGATGGAGCACTAAGAGCAGCACTAGGTCAAAGGGTGGACAAACGTCTTCATGTGATCCAATACGCGAGTAAAGCATTAGACGTAACGCAAGAGAACTGCACCACTACCGAAAAGGAAATGCTAACGATAGTATACGCCTTTGAGAGGTTTAGGTAGTACTTGATTGGTTTGAAAATGATAGTGTACACGGATCATGCAGCTCTCAGGTACATGATGAACAAGAAGCACTCTAAACCAAGACTTATCCGTTGGATTCTTCTTTTACAAGAATTTGACATAGAGGTAAGATACAAGAAAGGAGTTGAGAAGTAGTTGCCGACCACTTGTCTAGGCTAGAGACAACTCTTGAGGGAAAAGAAAGCGACAAACACATAGAAGACTCATTTCTAGGAGAACACTTACTCGCTCTTAAAATGTCGCTTAGTGGAGCACCTTGGTACACAGATTACGTGAACTATCTAGTATGTGGCGTACTTCCTCCTGAAATCAGTTACGCTGAAAAGAAGAAATTCCTACACGATGTAACTCAATACTACTGGGACGAGCCGTATTTATACAAGCTAGGTGTCGAGATAATTTACAGAAGATGCACCGTTGAACCCAAGCAAGACAAGATTCTGCGAGAATGCACTCATCACTCACAGGAGGACACGGTTCAATTCAAAAACCGCTTCTCGAATTCTACAATCGGGATTTTACTGGCCTACTCTCTTTAAAAATGCGCATAGATTCGTTAAGTCTTGGGACGCATGTCAACAGACGGGGAACATTTCAAGAAGGAATCAAATGCCACAACAAGGCATCCTGGAAGTCGAGATTTTTGATGTACGGGGGATTGACTTCATGGGACCTTTTCCTTTGTCGTTCGAAAACAAGTATATCTTGGTTTCCGTACATTACGTATCAAAATGGGTTGAAGCCATAGCTACACCTACATTCGATGCAAAGTCAGTTAATAAGCTTTTCAAGAACGTCATCTTCCCCGATATGGTGTTCCACGGACAGTAATCAGTGACAATGGCACACATCTCAAGGAAAAATAGTTGGAGAAGATGCTGAAGAAACATGGAGTGTATCAAAAGACTTCTACGCCATACCACCCTCAGACAAGCGGTCAAGTTGAAGTCTCGAACAGAGAAATTAACATAATTCTAGAAAAGAAAGTAAACGGATGGAAGAATGATTGGTCATCGAAATTGGATGAAGCTTTATGGACAACTTTAAAAATGTCAATCGGGATATCACCTTTCATGCTTATTTATGGTAAGCCATATCACCATCCAGATGAGCTGGAATACAATGTCATGTGGACAATTAAGAAGTTGAACTTTGACGCTCACACAGCTGGCGAAAGATGAATACTTCAACTCCACAAACTCAAAGATATGAGGCTCAGTGCATACGAAAACGAGAAGCTTTACAAATAAAAGACTAAGAAGTGGCACGACAAGAAACTAACGGAGAAATCTGTTTCGAAAGGAGATAAGGTACTTTTGGACAATACAAAGATGAGGCTATTTACAGGCAAACTACGTTCTAAATGGTCATTACAATTCAAAATTTCAAGAATTTTCAATGACGGGCACGTAAAGTTGTTAAGTCTAGACGGAAGTCTGTTTAAAGTCAATGAGCACCGACTGAAGGACTACATGGGAGACAGTCGAAACTCTCTAGTCGAAAGACTTGATCTTCACGATCCATAGTCAGGCGGCTCATGCATATCCTCTCGAAAAGGGATCCTAGCAAAGGACTTCTCGAATGTGTTTCTGATAAAAGACTCGGCTACGTCCTTACAGGACGTTAATCTAGGCCACTAATTTTTTAAATTTTGCACATGTTTCTGCTTTTGAACTATTTTATTTTAGATAAGAAAATTTTCAGTGAGAAGAGAGTGAAAGTCGATAAAATGCGCGAAAAATTTCGAATGGTGTTCTGCTCAACCGAGTAGCACGTAGTCACCTTGATCGACAAGGGGCATAGACACTTTGCTCGATCGAGCAATCCCTCTGCTCGACCAAGCAGCACTGATACGAAAAAAAATTGAACCAAATCGTTCAGACTGGCTGAACCGATTCTACCTTACCGTCTCCTCTTCTTCCTGACACATGTCATCGTACGCGTCAAATAAGTAGAATGAGTGACTGCTAGGGTTTTCTTGGACCGACACGATAAAATCGGGTAATTGATTGAATCTGCCCGGTCAGACCAGTTAAACGAAATCATCTCGGTCGAAAGCTTTAACTTTTGAATCCTTCCTTATGATCAACATGAAAGCTGTAGGATTTTTTGTTAGCTTTCCAACGCACTTTATTTCGTTCCAATCGGAGCACCGACGCTCCTTCTAGAAGCTTACGAAGCAGCGAAGGTCTTTTCACACGACAAGGACGCGGACTCCTCTTGAATTTCCATACACGGACCTTTTGGAAATTTTGGAAATTATGTAAAGGTCCACGTAGTAAATTCACACGATGCCGCGTGGTCCTCTAAGCTTTCTCGCGACGTTTTTTGACTTCTTGCTCCTTTTAGATCACCTTAACGTTTGAATCATTCTTTGACGTCAACATATGAGTTGTTGCTCTTCGAGTCACCTTCCCAACGGATCTTATTTCATATTCAACAGATCAATGATGCTCCTTCTGGAAGCTTCCAAAGCGCAAGAGGTCATTCTGCCCTTATCCTCAATTAATGCCAAATCGACGCTTTTAAGCTCCGTTTCTTTTCTAGCTGTTCTCGTACACCTGAAATGCAAAACTACACATGGCGAGTAATTCTGAATATACAAATGCACTAAAACGTATGGGTTAAAGTTGTTAGATGAGCGTATAAACACGACTCATCACTTCCCTCTTTCAATCTTTCTTCTCTTCATTCTTCTTACTTTCCCACATCAAAACACAAACCCTACTTCAACCAATTTCTTCAACTATGTCTCAAGGAGCTTTTGCTTCCGGAAAGAATCAAAGAACAACACTCCAACTCAACCGAGGACACAGTATCAAGGAGGAAATCAGCCTAGTGGGCAATACTTCAACAGCTCGAATAACAATCAAAGATACAAATCAAGGCAAGAGGACAAGAAACACGAGTAACCGTCGTTAGCTTAACTAATGACCCAAATGATTATCACTAAAACTCGAATGATAACTACCCTAACTGAAATGATCGCCGCCCACGCTCAGCAAGGAAAAGATTTACAAAACCTAGCGTCCGAGCTGTAACAAGAGAGGGCAGCTCGAAAAAACGTTGGAAACTCAACTTGCTCAACAAGCCGCTAGTTCTTCGAGGAGCTCGAGGAAACTTCCCTTCCAACAGGATGCACGGTCCGCTGATGTCAATGCAATAACGCTCAAGAATTGTAAGGTCCTCGAAGAGCCAACAAGAAGAGAGAAATGTCCGAGTAAAGAAGTCGAGAGGAAAGAACAGCCTGATGAAGAAAAGGTAGCCGAAGAAGAATAAACATCGTACGTAGCTCCACCAGCGTATGTACCAACCATCCCTTTCCCTCAAAGACAAGTGAAGGCAAAGAAGAAAGCAAGCTTCAACAGGTTTGCGGAAATCCTACAAAAGTTGCATGTCACGCTTCCGTTTTCAGAGGTAATTTCTAAAATGTCCACTTACGCAAAGTTTCTCAAAGATATTATAACATATAAACATGAGTTAAAAAGCGTAGATCATGTCATTTTAGATGCAATCTGTAGCGCAGTAATCCAACATAAAATGCCTAAAAAAGCTATTGATTACGGTTCTCTCACTATCCCCATCATTGTAGGAGATTCTGATATAAATGATGTGCTTTGTGATCTAGGGGCAGGAATATCCATCGTATCATATATTTTGTATGAGAATCTAGAGGTACGCACATTAACAAAAACATCTCTTGTCGTTAGACTAGCTGATAGATCAAAAAGAGTTCCATACGATGTCCTAGAGGATATGTATGATAAGGTAGGGAATTACTACGTACCAGTAGATTTCTATTTGCTGAGGATGGATGACAATCCATAAGCCGAAATTCCCGTCATTCTAGGTAAACCCTTCTTGAACACTGTAAAAGCTTCGATTAATTGTGAGGATGGTACAATAGAGCTAAACTTAGGGAAAGAGAAAATCAAGTTTCAATTATCCAAGATGTTGCAATCTCCTACTTGTACTATGAATTGTGATTTTGTGAAAACATTTGATATTGCTGAACTAACCCCCGACAGAGTGAAATGATGAGTCTCGAAGGTGAGGAAGAAACCTACGAAGCATTGATGGAAATCAGAAAGGCTGCAAAGAGGATTTTCCAGGTAAGGAATTCGGTTTGAAATTGAAGCCTCTTCCACCGAATCTAAGGTACGAATTCTTAGGAGCAGAAAATACCTTACTAGTAATTGTCAATTCTTCGTTGAATGATAGTGAGACATTTTAATTGTTGCATGTTTTACGAACACACAAAAATGCTATAGGACATTCCATCAAAGATTTAAAAGGAATTATCCCAAACGTGTGTATGCATCGAGTCAGACTAAACGAAAATGTTAAGCCATCTAGAGAATTTCTGCGTAAAGTTAATCAGAAACTGGGAGAAGTCGTTTTAAAAGAGATAAGCAAACTTACGGAAGCCGGTACTATATACTTTGTTCCTGACTCTGACTATTTAAGTCCAATACATGTCGTTCCCAAGAAAGGAGGATTAACTGTAGTAAAGAACGAGAAAAATGAATTAATCCCAACTAAGACGATTACCGAATATCGAATGTGTATTGATTATAGAAAGTTAAATGATGCAACTAAAAATGAACACTTTTCGATACCTTTTATCGACCAAATGCTGGAAAAATTATCCGGGCATGAATACTTTTGTTTTCTCGATGGTTTTCCAAATCCTTATACACCCTGAAGACTAAGAAAAGACTATTTTTACTTGTCCCTACGGTACCTTTGCATATAGACGTATGCCCTTTGGTTTCTGTAACGTGTCCGACACATTCCAACGATGTATGATGTCCATATTCGCGGACTGTTTAGAGAAAGCCATGGAAGTCTTCATGGACGATTTTTTGGTTCACAGTCATTCTTTCGACGCCTGCCTATCTAGTCTTAACGACGTCTTGAAGAGATGTATCGAGATGGATTTGGTTTTGAATTGGGAGAAGTGTCATTTTATGGTCACAGAAGGAATAGTCCTAGGACAACTCGTATCAAAGAAGGGAATTAAAGTCGATAAAGCAAAATTTGAGGTAATCGAAAAACTTCCACCACCAAAATGCGATGGGAGTGCGAAGTTTCCTGGGACATGTTGGATTTTATCGTAGATTCATCAAAGACTTCTCCAAAATCGCAAAACCTCTCACTAATCTCCTAGCTAACGATGCGAAATTTGACTTCGACGACAAATGCCTTCATGCTTTCAAGGTTTTAATGAAATCCTTTATCACTGCACCTATCATTCAAGCAGCGAATTTGAGTTAATGTGTGACGCGAGTGACAACGCAATAGGAGTCGCTCTAGGATAAGGGATAGACAAACGCTGCATGTAATTCAGTATTTGAGTAAAGCACTTGACGCTACTCAAGTCAATTACACAACCATCGAGAAGGAGATGTTGGCAGTTGTCTATGCTTTTGAGAAGTTTTGTAAATACCTAATCGGATCGCAAATTATAGACTATATAGACCACGCAGCAATAAAATATTGAGTAAATAAGAAAGACATTAAGCCAAGACTAATTAAATGGATCCTCCTATTTCAAGAATTTGGCGTAGAAATAAAAGACAATAAAGGCGTTGAGAACGTTGCAGCTGACCACCTGTCCTGACTGAAACTTTTCGAGGAAGTCGTGGAAACAGAAGACCCAATTTAGGATACATTCATTGGTGAGGACTAGTTGGGAATCGACGCAGCACAACTAATAGCAACAATGGGATGTATGTTGGATACACCATGGTACGCGGACTTTGTAAAGTATTTGGTATGCAACATCCTTCAACTCGAAATCACATATGCACAGAAGAAGAAATTTTTAAGAGATGTGACCAAATATTATTAGGATGAGCCATACTTGTATAGAATAGGGGTCGATGGAATTTATAGAAAATATGTTCTTGAATCAGAACAGCAGAAGATTCTACATGAATGTCATTCCTCACCTTCAGGAGGACACGGTTCTACTTCCAAAATAGTGTCATGAGTATTGCAATGTGGATTCTATTGGCCTACGTTGTTCAAAGATGCCCACGAATATGTAAAAACCCGCAACGCTTGACAACGATCGGGTAACATTTCAAGGAGAGATCAAATGCCACAGCAGAAAATTTTAGAGATCGAAATCTTTGATGTTTGGGGACTCGACTTTATGGGGCCGTTCCCGTCGTCGTTCGGTAACAAGTACATCCTAGTAGTTGTCGACTATGTTTCCAAATGGGTCAAAGCAATCGTCACGCCTACGTGTGACGCCAAATATGTTAGAAGACTTTTTAAGAAAATAATCTTTCCTAGTTTTTGATATACCTTGCACTATCATCAGTGACAATGACACGCATTTCAAGGAAAAACAACTGGAGAATTTGCCGATGAAGCATGGAGTTTACAACAAGATCGCAACTTTATATCACCCACAAACCAGTGGACAAGTTGAGGTCTCAAACAGAGAGATTAAGATCATTTTGTAGAAAATTGTGAACGATTCGAGAAAAGATTGGTCATCAAAGTTGGATGAGGCCTTGTGGGCTTATAGGACCACTTTCAAAACATCGATCGAAATGTCTCCGTACAAGCTAATTTTTGGGAAATCTTGTCATCTACCGGTAGAGATGGAGTATAAAGCAATGTGGGCGATTGAGTTCGTGCGAAAATGCAAATATTTATAAGGAAAAGTCTAAATTGTGGCACGACAGGAGAATCCGTAAAAAGATCTTCAACAAAGGAGACGCAATGATCTTGTACAACTCTTGACTGAGGTTATTTTCAGGTAAACTAAAATCGAAGTGGTATAGTCCTTTCAAAGTCTCGAGAGTATTTCCGGATGGACATGTTGAACTATTGAACAAGGAGGGTAATCGATTCAGAGGTAATGGGCACCGACTCAAACCATAACACGCGGGAGAATTCCTTGCCAACAAAAAAGTTTTCTTGCTGAACCCAGAGTAGCTTTGGAGCGGAGCACCATTCGAGAAGGGATCCAAGCAAAGAACTTCTCGATTGTGAATCTTGGTAGAAGACTCGGCTATGTCCTTGCCAGAGATTAATCTAGGCCTAGAGAAGTCCCTCTATACCTTACTCTTTTTATTATTCACTTTTTATTGCTTAGGGACTAAGCAAAATTTTAAGTGTGGGGTGTGGGGTAGTATGCATAAATTTCAATGATAAATATCTCTTGCGTACTATATATATTTTAAGTATTCATCCTAAATTTTGAAAATTTTGCTCGCTAAGCATGATTTTTCACAAGTTAAAGAAAAGAAACAATGAAAAAAATGATTGATGCATTGAGATCATGAGATTTAGAGAAATGATTTTCTTTGCAATGACGTTGCATAATTGGATTGATGACTTTAGCTAGCTTAGTTAGATTGTGATAAACAATTCTCATGCATGAAAACTTGAACTAAAAGTCACACGAGCAAGGAAAACCTTCAATCGAAAATTGGAAATCTTGAAACTTTGCTTGATTGTTCTTAGGTAACTTTAGCTTAGTTATCTTATCTATGAGAATAGCCCGTTCGCATGCTTTGTTTTTAATGCAACTAGGCACATTACGATTGTCAGGTTTTAAATGTGGAGTCGCCATCTGAATATATATATATATATAAGTGGGTGACCCATCGTCTCGACGGGAATTTTCTCCATGTTTTAATTCAATTTTAATAAAGATTTTCAACATTTTTCTCTATAATTTTATTCTTGTAATTGAAACTTTTGAATGCTACGTATTTTTTCAATTTTTTGAATATAGTTCCATTATATTATTTTTAAGGGTTTATTACCGAAAATCATCCGTAAAATATGGATTTTTCCGTAAACCACCTGTAAAATGTGAAATTACTCAAAAACACCCGTTAAAATTAATTTTACCAATAGCCACCCGTAAAATACAGATTTTTTACCAATAGCCACCCATATAATATTAATTAGTTCAATAAACATACACCCATTGAC
>JAWWMW010090233.1:0-11843 GCA_035048345.1 Echeveria elegans
AAATTTAGCGTCCACGTGGTCGCTAACATTTGCCACCAAATTTTTCGCTCCAAAAATAGCGTCCACGTGGTCGCTAATCGTTGCCGGGAAATTTTCCCGCGTGATTTTAGCGTCCATATTTATTTTGGCGACCACGTGGTCGCCAATTAGCGTCCATGGAGGTTTGGACGCTAATTTCTGGTCGCTAAATACGCAGATTCTTGTAGTGTATGTATCTTTTTCTTTTGGAAATTTGATAAAGATCGAATGAAAAGGCAGTGGAATAAATCTAATTAAATATCAAGACAAATCAATTTATGCCAAGTGAATCCGTTGCCAAGTAGCTTACCAAGATTATGAATATTACTAAATATATTCAGTTTATATATTATTTGATGATGGAATATTTTGAAAGTTAGTTATGACAAATGAATCAGTTGCTTTGGAGATAAGAAACCGACAATATAAATAAGAGAGTCTTCCATCTTCATGAGTTGTTGATCTACGCCAAGTTTAAGCACTTTATTCGACGACAAGCACGAGCACAATTCCGGTGATTCAAATCAGTAACGCTACGGTGATAATCAGACGAACGTCAAACAAGCTATTACAAGCTACTGACTGTCTGTGTTGACTAACTTGGAGAGCACAGTGCAAAATAGTTCAAACCAGGTCTGGACTGGTGAAAATCAAGACGGGGTCTCGTACATTAGGGCAGAGGCACTCAAACAACTGAATCTTGAACAATAATTGAACGAAGTCAATTTCAAGTGGTATCAGAGCGGGACACTCGACATGACAGGATGATTTGAGACCCTTGGATTCAGATTTACAACATAGCCATGTCACACGGAGAGTTGGGATACAAGCAAGCATCAATTCGTCCACCAATGCTGAACGGAAGGAACTATGCTTTCTGGAAGACCCGGATGACGACATAGATCAGAGGAATGGACGATCGAGCGTGAAGGAATTTGATAGTGAAATGGTCTCTGCCCCAAATAAAAAATGAAGATGGAACAACAGAAATCAAAGACGAACTACCTTGGACATCAGGTGAAGACAAACTGTCTGCTGCAAATTACAGAGCCTTGAATGCCATTTTTGCAGCTGTTGAACCTTAGATTTATGTCCTGATACAACAATGTACTGCAGCGAAGGATGCATGAGACTTCCTAAGGATCACCTATGAAGGAACCCACAAAGTTAAGGAAAGTAAGATGCTGTAGTTGACCACCAAATATGAGAATTTAAGAATGAGAGACAATGAATCAGTTACGACATTTAACTCAAGATTAATGACCATTTCTAATGAGGCGCACACTCTGGGTGATCCCATAAACGTGGAAAGATTGGTGAAGAAAGCCCTGAGAACTCTGATCCCCAGGTTTACCATGCATACAATAGCCATTACCCAGACACACGATCTCAAGACATTGACTCTATCATAGCTAATGGGTAAATCTGAAACATATGAATGTGACATGGAAACTGATAACCCTCCCAAGAAGATCAAGGACCTGACATTGAAAGGAGATATTACAGATGTGGAAGATTACCCAAAAGCTGATCAGATGTCGTTGCTCACAAAGCAATTTTGCATATTATTGAAGACCATGATGATGAAGAACACTGGGACGTCTCAGTCTACAAATATACCTGATCAGAGGAATACTAAAGTATATGCTGGAAAATCTGGAGAAAACTACAAACAATCTGGCAAGGGCAAAGAGGCTCAGTGCTATGAATGTGAAGGGTATGATCATGTCCAGAAGGAATGCTCAAACTTTCTGAGAAAATAAAAGAAATCTATGGTGGCCAAACACAGTGATACTGAATCTGAAGGAGAGGATGATGAAACCTGTCAGGCCCTCACTGACATCACTGAAGTAGCTGAGTCATCACAGACTGTTAACAAAGACTCAAATAGTGACACGGATACCGAAATTACTGAAGAATCAATTACTGAGAGGTACACGACACTGTTTTCAAACTGGAAAAAACTGAGAGAAGTGAATCTGAAACTGAAGGAAGATAAAGTTGGATTGTCACAAGAGGTGAAAGAACTGAGGGAGGATCTGGATCACTCATCTGAGGAACTTGTGACTGTCAAATTGAAGTAAGCCGTCTCACAAAGTTTGTCAACATGATGATTAAAGGAACAAAATACTTGGATGACATGATAAGTGCTAAACGAAGTCCAAAGAACAAGACTGAAGTGGGATTTCAGGATGAGAACAAACAAGAAAAGACCACATTTGTTCGAGAGGAAGGAAAAAATATATCTGAGGCACAAGGATCATCTGCAGAATGGACAAAAGACACGTATATGTGACTAATGCAACAAACCAGGTCATATAATGCGTAAGTGTGAGCTTTTCCTCGCTAAGTATCGGAGACGAGAGGAGAGAGTTGGAGTTCACACAGAACCTGAGTCAAGGAGAGTGAATCTTAGGAGTTCTGAACAGCAATCTTGTAGAAGGATGATATTCAAGCATCAGTACTATCAGGGCTATGATAAATCAGAGGTTTATTACAATCATGATCCTAACTATCGTCATTATTCTAACTGCTCCTATGAGTACTGTCCCAGAAAAGAACAATAGAAGTACTGGAAGAGTTTTCAGCACTGTTATGCGTCATTCAACTCAACCAACCGAATTAACTAGGATCACTGGTACTTCGATAAAGGATGTTCAGTGCACATGACGGATAAACGTGAATTTTTGACTCACATTGTTCCAACCAATGAAGGATATGTGTCATATGGTGGCGGAGAGAAAGGTAAAATTATTAGAAGAGGGACTCTGCAAGTACTTGGATTACCTGAAATAACCGGAGTAAGATTGGTCGAGGGACTAAAAGCTAACCTGCTGAGCATCAGTCAGATATGTGACAACGACATCAGTGTCACCTTTAGAAAGGATGCATGCATTGCTTGGGACAGTG
Organism: Echeveria elegans; assembly: GCA_035048345.1. NCBI lineage: Eukaryota > Viridiplantae > Streptophyta > Magnoliopsida > Saxifragales > Crassulaceae > Echeveria > Echeveria elegans. The sequence goes on from JAWWMW010090233.1 coordinate 2,929, forward strand.
AAGGCAAGTTTGTAATGAGTGGAATTCGGGTTTCAATAATTGCTATCTTCTGAAAACTGAGGAACAAAGGACTGAGTCATGCTTTCTGAGCAAGGTTGATGAAATGACACTACGACATCAGTGTCTGGAACATCTCAACTTGTGGGGTTTGAAAGAGATTGCTTCAGGAGGGATTCTCAAAGGAATTCGTGAAATCAAAGGAGACATTAATGTCATATGTGGTGATTGCAAGATTAGTAAGATGACTAAGGCTTCTCACAAAAATGTGAATGAAGTTCAGACCGATAGGATCTTGGAATTAATCTACATGGATCTGATGGGACCAATTCAGGTCGAAAGCCATGGTGGGAAGAAGTAAATTCTTGTGTGCGCGGATGACTACTCTAGATATACTTGGGTCGATTTCTTGCGGCATAAATCTAAAACTGTTCGAGAAGAAAACATTCTTATTCTAAGACTACAGAGGGAGAGTGAAGTCACATTGAAGGCTATTCGAAGCGATCATGGGAGAGAATTTGAAAATTCCGACATGGATTGTTTTTGTGAAGAACATGACATCATGCATCAATACTCTTCGACTATAACACCTCAGCAAAACAGGGTTGCTGAATGCAAGAACAGATCGTTACAGGAAATGGCTCGAGTAATGATTCATGCCAAATACTATCAGAATTTCTATTATTTCTTTTTGAAGTTGTTGAAGACCCCTGTCACATTTTTGTGGAAAAAGATGGGAGTATGTATCAGGCGTTGATTTGAAGGCCTAAATTATTTCAGTTTATGTTTGCGTGTCCTATTTTTCCTTGTTTTGAAAAGACTATGAATGCCAATCTACGAATTGGTTTTAATTTGGGTGTCTTGGAATTCTATTCGCACTAACCCATGAGTTAGTCTATCTTCTTGGTTTTTCTATGTATACTATCCTACGAGATAGTCTATTATATTGTTACTAGAGGTGAGCACGTCGTCCCGACGGGAATAGGCGTGAACATACGTTTTTATTTATATCTTCATTCGATTTTCCTTATTGCTTCCAACGTTTCCAGCTCTAGTTTTATTTTTTAAAATTCTAAGGTATTTTTATTCTTATGTCTCCATTCGATTTCCCACAAAATTTCTAATGTATTTCAAAATTAGAAATACATTAGAATTTTATTCTAATTTCAAAATTTAAATTTGTACATATGAATTTGTAAATTTCTAATTTCTAATTTTTATCTTATTCTTTTTTTGTTCTTTTGTCCTATTCTTGTTTTGTCTTATTCTCCAATGATTTTTAGCAATGAAATTAGAGGTTTTCGTCGCTATATGTGTGGTTGTGGATATGAATTCTATTATATATATAGATGACAAAAAATTACAAAGTGGGAGATTGAGAGCATCACGAAGTCCAGTGCTTAGGAATGACAATGTTTTTTGCCTAGAAGATGATTATGTATGCTTGAAACAGAGGGTGAGTCGACCCAGCGCCTGAGACAACTGGTTGTGTCAAGCGGCTTCTCCACAGTACGTGCCATGTCAACGCCAGGTGGAATATATGTATCTTTATCTTTTGGAAACTTGATAAAGATCAAATTAAAAGATGGTGGAGTAAATCTGATTAAATTTCAAGACAAATCAATTCAATCAGATTTACTCCACCGCCTTTTAATTTGATCATCAATTTAATCAGATTTACCAAGATTATGAATATTACTAAATATTCGGTTTAGCAATTATTTGAAGGTGGAATATTTTGAAAGTTAGTTATGACAAGTGAATCTGTTGCTTTGGAGATAAGCAACCGACGGTATGAATAAGAGAGTCTTCCATCTTCGTGAGTTGTCGTTCTATTCCAAGTCTAAACACTTTATTCGACGATAAGCACGAGCACAATTCCAGCGATTCAAATCAGTCACGCTTCGGTGATAATCAGAAGAGCGCCAAACAAGCTATTGCAAGCTACTGTCTACCTGTGTTGACTAAGTCGGAGAGCACAGTGCAGAATAGTTCAGACCAGGTTTTGGACTGGTGAAAATTAAGACGGGTCTCGTATCTAATGACAGAGGCACTAAAACAACTGACTCTGAACAATAATTGAACGAAGTCAATTTCACCTTACATGTGACGCATAGTATTATTTAGGGACAAAGCAAATAGGGAGCAAGGGTACGCTAAAAGCAACTCACATCGCCTGGCAATGATATGTTCTTTTCAATATCACTTTCTTTTCACAGCTCATACAATGCTATATGACTAGCTCATACAATGCTATATGACATTACTGTTTGTTACTCTCCATTTTTATTATTTCAACTGGTTAATTTTAATCTTAATTTGTCTGAAGACCCAAACAATCTAGGGTTTCACGTATGAAAACTCCACGGGGTCTTGATATAGTGCAAAGTGTGGGGCGGGCAGGAAGATTTAAGGATATCTTTTGTGATGATATGATCTTAGAATGTGATTGAGATAGGACATAATGAGGACCGGTGTATCGCACGAATAAAGGAAAGTGTAAAATGAATGAATGCATAACAGCGTTAGTACACGAGAAAAGTTAATAATAGAAACCAAACGAAGCTAGCTTGCAAAAGAACATTAAAGGGGATCGATGGTCACACTAAAGCACATGGTGATCGACCTATTATTGTATTTACATACAATACAATTAAAACCCCAGCCTGTTCATAGCTGGCCCCAAAACCTCATCCTCTCCCATGTCTTCCCCCACTCACACCATTATAATATATCAATCTTTGTTTAGATTCTGTCAAAACACTAGCACTGGAAAATATGTTGTACAGTAAGACATTGTGTAATTTATGAAACATTTTCGGTCGACACTAAGAAAGACTTGTGTTAAGTTCTGATTACTATGACTGATTAAGAACTGAAGCTGCAATGCTGGTTTACTAATCTGCAGAATCAGCAACACTTTCGTGATTCTATGCGTTCATTCAGTCGTGTATTCTACTAAGTAGTAAACACGCATTTACTATTTCAGATATCATCTGGTTAATATGTAAGCTGTTTACTGTTTCAGTATATTAACTAAACTGCGTAGTAGTAGTTTTTTTTTCCTTTTAAAAAGTTTGATTCTTTTTTCTTATTATTATTTTTCTTGTTATTCTTTCCAGAAAATAGACTTTGGTGACTAAATTATGAAAATAGTGAATACTCGAAGAAAAAAAAGAGAGCTTTATTTAGACGGATCGATCTTCTTCTTTTGTTTGTTACCACTCTACGGATCTTATTCATTTCTCTTCCTTGATACTGGTTATATATGTTTTCTTGCATTACAAAAAGCATCGTCCGGATTCTTTGTTAGAACCTGTTTTTTTTTTTAAATTTCCTGCTTCCTCTCCTATATTTTCTCTGTTCCGAAATCTTGAAGATAAACACAAAACCCCAACAAATCTTGAATTAGAAGGAAAAAGAATAACAGTTTCTTTTCTGTTATTGCAGTTACTCAATTCCCTCCAGGTTTTGCATTCTATTCATACATTTGTGTGAATAAGCTGATTAAATCTTATTACCTGCATTGAAGAAGAAAAGGAAGAAGGTTTGGGTGCAAGTTCCTCCAATTTTGGATTTGAAGGAATGGCGAAACTTCCTCCAAGGATCCCTAACTGGCCGGATCTCAGCAATCAGAAATTCACATCTCTTTACATATCCTCCCTTCCACCAGCTGCTCCGGAAAATAATCCATCATGGGTAGATGATTTTCTTGATTTCTCTTCAGCAAGGCGAGGAAACCATCGAAGGTCTATCAGCGATTCAAATACATTTTTTGAGTCATCTTCTGAGCCAGTTTTAGAATTGGAATGCGGTGGAGGGCGTCGTCAACGTGCTAGCATGCCACCAATGCATTATGATAATTCAGCATGTGAAAATGATAACACAGAAGTGTATCTTCACCAGTTTGTAAAATTCGACGATGATGATGAAGGAGAGAATCTTGTTTCCTCAATGTTTAATGATGAGGAAGTGTCATTGGCTCTGGGTATTGCCACCACTAGCAGTGGTTCCCGTATCTAATCCATCCACGCCATCAGATATGGGCAGCATTGAGGATGTTAACAATAAACAGGCTAATTTTCGAAATGGCGAATCTGCTGGTAATAAATTGCGGAAATGTGAAGCTAATAATGAGATGGACAGCTCTATCAAATCTGAATCTGAGACACAGCAGACTTTATCACCAGCCACAGGTGTTGCTACCCCTACTATGTCCGAGAGCGAGAGGATTGTCGATCCAAAAAGAGTAAAAAGGTAATGTGACGTTGGCTAGCTACAATTATTGCACCCTGCTTCATTGGATTAGTCTTAGTGTCTTTATTGAACGCCATGGATTACGTGATCAATGTTAGTTGTTCTGGTTTGTTTTCAGAATACTGGCAAATAGACAATCTGCCCAGAGGTCGCGAGTGAGGAAATTGCAGTACATATCAGAGCTTGAACGTGGCGTGGCCAATCTACAGGTATCTAAAACATTGTTAAATTTAATAAACTGCACCTCAGTTGAGGATTTCAATGATGAATTGTTCGTCAATGCGGTCTCATTTGCAGGCTGAAGTGTCTGTATTGTCACCGAGGGTTGCATTTTTGGATCACCAACGTCTAATTCTCAATGTGGACAACAGTGCATTGAAGCAACGGATTGCGGCACTAGCTCAAGACAAGATTTTCAAAGATGGTGAGCATTTACTAATTAACGCCGGTGATTGATTACAATATAATTTTGATAATGATGGTAAAATGTATCTGCAGCTCATCAAGAAGCACTGAAAAATGAGATAGAGAGGTTAAGACAAGTCTACGAGTGTCGGCAAGGCCTAAAGAATAAAATGGATAATAACGCCGCAGCTTCCCCACCCACAACAGCTCCATTATCTGACCTAAAAGTTTGCATGGAGAATGAAGATCAGCAGCAACTCCTCGCCGCAAATTAGACAAAATTATTTTACAGAAAAATTGATTTAATAACATTCATGTGAGTTTCATATTCCATTCTAAAAGAATACTCAAAATTTGTGTATAAAAATTCAAAAACGGATCATAGTTGATGTTAGATATTGCATGTGTGGAGCTGCATTCTGTGCTGCAGAGGAATCACATGACATGTTCGAATGATGAGGGGTCAGACACACACACACAAGAGAGCTCACATAATTGCAAGTTGTAGAAAAGGGAGGAAGAAGATGCTGCATGTGTTATGGAGGTCATTCATTTAACTTTGTGTGGTTTTTTATTTCTTGTGCATTGGAAATTTATTAGCGGGGCTCAGGATTATTATTTCATCATGTTTCCTTTTCTCTTCGCTTGTGTATTTAATAGTGATTGTTGCCAAGCAAATTGCTTTGGGTTTGTGTGTTGAAAATGAAAGGAGGGGACCTTTTATCATGTTCTCGGGTCCTACTTTTTCTAGTATTTTGGTCACTAGTAATCTTTGTTCGATTTGTCAGATTCTGCATAAGATATTTAAGATCTGTGGAAATGGTGACGGAAATAAATTACACGAGGAATGCAAACTGATTAACTAGGAATGAGCAGATAAAATTTTCAGCGTGCTTCAAAGACTAATGTGCACGCTAACAATTATACGCCGTATTTTCCTGAATAATGTGAATTAGTTCCTCAATATCAGCTATGATTGTATGCTTCATGAGAAATTTCTCCTGGATCATAAGTATAGGTGTCAAATTGAACCATTTATTTAAAAGGTTCATAAATGATTCATTAAAAAATATATTTACAATCCATTAATAATCCATTTAGAATCAATGTACAATCCATTTAAATATCACTTTACTAAATGAATTATAAATGGATTTACAATCCACTAGCAATTTAGTGACTGGGCGTTGACCGTCGTTGACCGACGGCTGACTGGCATTGACTGTCTGTTGACCAGCATTGACTGACTGTTGACCGGCTTTGACCGGTATTGACTGACCGTTGACTAGACTATATGAATTAAATGATGTAGATCATTTAAAATCAAATCCGTTTAAAATCTACCCATAATCCACCCAATCCATCCATTTGCCACCTTTAATCATAGGCGTAAACTTACTTCGCTTTCTCTAAGAGAAATATTTTAGGAGAACTCTTCTAAATGAAAGCTATATGAGAGAAGTTCCTACCAAAAAGTCTTCTGGAGCAATTTTGAGAAAATATATCTGGGAGGAATCATGGGAGTGAGTGAATGCCGATCTCGGTGAAAAAGGCTATTCACGATTTGAAATAATATTTGATTGATATTCAAAGGTGCATACTAGAGGGCATACGCAGAATGCTCGTCTAGAGCTTTTTGGAGGAGTGGGAAAAATGGTTTGCTTAATTGACATGACCAAATAGAGCTGGCTGGTAGCTAAACGTCAACTGTCTGCCGGCCAAGAAAGGGATGTTTCTGACCTTAATATCCACAGGCACAGTTCAGTTTATAGGGCGAGACTCGTTTGGCTGATGAAATTATCAGTGAGTGAAGTTCTTGGCCCTGCCCCTTGCACTCCACTTATTCCATTATATTTTGGGTAACTAATGATTGGCTTGGATCTTGAAGTTAATTTCCTTACAAAAAGGTTTGTAAGAAATTGTTGTTGGCAGTAAGCATCATTGAAAGACATAAGATCATATCAGTCGTCAAATGATTTTTTAATTTATAGATACATTGCATATATTACATCATATTGGAGGGAGACCAGAGACTGAACCTTGCACCTAAGAATTTCACGACTGAACCACCCTAATGGTAGTCTGATTGGATCTTTTTTATTCATAAAAAGCCTAATTGGCAAGGACATGGCTGTGTCACCATGTTCACAAATTTGGGTTGGGCCAAGCCCAATTTGAAAATCACTTACTACTACACGTAACACTAATAATGTCGATCTGGGAATTGTTGGTCGAAAAAACTCCATCACCGACGGCACGCTCTTCCGATCTTCCGTTAGCCATCTCTCCTGCTGTTATCTGTATCTTATCTCAAGCATCTCATAAACTCGAAAGGCTCCCAGGACTCTCTGGATGAGGTTTGATCAGTTAAGAACATGTAATATGTTTGTATTGAATTAGATGATCTGAATGACATGAGAATGCAGTGCTTATATAGGGAATGAAATAGCTAAAAATGGTATGGTCATTAGGTTTGCACGAGGAGCCGGTAGTATTCTAGGAGTCTTCCCTGAATAGACATTCTTCATTTAACATACCTGTTAATATTCCCCCTCAATCTGAAACACACTTGATAAGATTCAGGTTGGCTTTGAACTGGTTTGGTAAAGACATCAGCTAGTTGATCGTTTGTTGAAATAAAAGGAACATCCAATGCTCCACGGGCAACCATCTCACGTACAAAATGAAAGTCAACTTCTATGTGTTTGTGCGAGCATGGAAGATTGGATTTGTCGATAAGTATGTTGCTCCGAGGTTGTCACACCAGAGGACAGGAGCTTGTTCCTGTTTTACTCCGTGTTTCTTAAGCACTGATTGAAGCCATATCGCTTCGGCAGTTCCATTTGATAACGCCTTGTATTCTGCTTTTGTACTTGATCTTGATACGTTTGGTTGCTTCTTTGCGTTCCACGATATGGGCCTAGTAAGATTGTGAAGCCGCCAGTTGGACGTCTGTCATCAGCACATTTTCCCAGTCGGCATCAGTAAAGATGCTTATTCTTGTGAGTTTGGATGATTGGAAGTGCAAGCCAGTATCTATGGTCCCTTTGACGTATCTGAGAATTCTTTTAGTAGCTTCCCAATGGACATTTGAGGGTTTGGACAAGTATTGACATACTTTGTTCATAGCAAAGGAAATGTCTGGTCGTGTAAGAAGTTAGCAAAAGAATTAATGAGTTCTTCGACAGCGGATTGATCAGAGCCTGCAATGACTATATCATCAACATAGACGAGCATGTACATTGTTACTTTTGAGGTGAGTAACACGAATAAAGAAGCATCGGCCCGCGAAGGTTGGAATCCAAGCTGACAAATGCGAGAACTAAGACGCGCAAACCAGGCCTTTGGAGACTGTTTCTGACCATAGAGAGCTTTGTTGAGTTTGCACACATGTTGAGGTTGAGAAGGGTCTTCGAATCCAGGGGGTTGTTGCACTAAAACCATTTCTTGAAGGTCTCCGTGGAGAAAAACATTACTGATGTCTATTTGACGCAGTGTCCAATTTTTGCTCACCGCAATTGAGAGAACAAGGCGGACAGTTTCAGGCTTGACAACGAGGCTGAATATTTCGGAATAGTCGAGCCCAAGTTGTTGGGTGAAACCGCGAGCTACTAGTCGTGCTTTGTTTTTGTCCACTAAACCATCCGGATTGTATTTCATTTTAAAATCCATTTGCAACCGACAATGTTCTTCCCAGGAGGTTTGGGAATGAGTGTTCAGGTGTTGGTGTGCCGAAGAGCCGCAAGTTCCGTTTCCATTGCCCGTCGCCAGGTTGGGTCTAGGAGTGCAGATGTGTGAGAGACGGGAGTAGCAAGGAATGCCCGACGGCTTGGGTTGTAACGGAGTGTACCATCAGTGAATCGTTTAGGACACTGAATTCCAGTGCGAGATCACGTTTGAATAACGTCAGATGAAGCTGTGTCGGGTGCTTGAGGAATCGACGAAGTGGAGGCGTCGGTTGATGACTGTTCTGGAACAGGTGAGTCGAGATGTTGGGTCAGGGGCACGACAGGGGGAGCTGCGGGGCCCGGAGTGGGCTGTATGGGATCCATATTATGCGGGTCAGGTGTAGTGATCATTGGAGCAGCTGATGTAGTGAGCTGCGGTGGAACCGGATCCAATTGCACAGGCGGCTCAAAAGGAACCTGCACAGAAACAGAGTCTGATGGTGGAGCATCGGGGGTTAGAAGAGTAAGGTCATAATTCCGCATTGGCCTTTCATGCATATCTGGTTCACTAGCAGGAAAAGAGGTTGA
>JAWWMW010090254.1:0-21977 GCA_035048345.1 Echeveria elegans
TACCCTCAAACATTGAATAATCATTTTTATTATAATTAAATAGATATTAATTGGATAATATCAATCATTGATTAGAAGGTACATCTATGTTTATGATCTCTTTATATTTTTTATATTTAGACATTTTTATCTGATCTCTACCTTAACATGTAACATGTAATTTTTTTTAAAGTGCAACCTAATTAAATCTGTCGATTCGTTTAAATTGGACGGTGGAGATCATATACTTATGTCTTAATTACAAGCATTATATATATATTAGTCACTTAAAATCGCATGGAAATTAACTCGATTGAACAGAACTGAACTTGAAATCTCTAGTATATCCCTGAACTAAAATTTCACGAAAATAAACCAGATTGAACAAGAAAAAACTAAGGAAACAACATTTTAATCCCATCCCCTTCAGCTTTGCAAGAAGAAGCATAGAAGCAGCATTGACAACCTAAACCAGGAGACAACAAAAGAGTACGAGACAAACACAACACACACATGCATATGCTGAATGCTGAATGCTGAATGCTGAATGCTGAATGCTGAATGCTGAATGCTGAATGCTGAATGCTGAATGCTGAATGTCAGACTGGTCTACTGGAGACAGCATGTCAAACAACACCACCCAACCCACCATTATGACCTAAATGATGATCAAATAGATCATGAATGTGATGTCAATTTTTTTTTGAGTCATGTAAAAAAAAACCTTATTCCATGGCCATGGCATGATTGGGATGGTGTTTATAAGATAGTGATCCTTGTAGAATGGGTTCAAAACAAAGAATAATCCTAGTGCAAAACAGTAGAGTAGAGTGGAGTGTAGTGTGCATGCAAAAGTAAACGTGAATTGGGGAAAGGGAAGCATGCATGACTGGGGAAAGGACAAACAGATAAACCACCTTTAAATTATTTGTCAGTCAGTCAGATGACCATTCAATTATTTGTCAGTCAGTCAGCTGCAAGCAGTAGTCCACAGCACTCATGTGACCTTACGGCCGCCCAACTCAATACCCATACCCTACCTAGAGATTTCCAACCACACACAAAAACCCATAACTTGACACAACAACAAAAATAGTCCCCCAAAAAGGCAGAGGCTACGTGAAAACACTTCTCTTTTTTATAAACTCAACATTAAGACTTTTGTAGGACACTTGACAATTTGCTAACCCCTTTGCCCATTAATGCATGAAATAAACGTAATGACCCGAGGCTTTACTTTACGGATTAATAACTCCAACCACTAAGGCTTGTTATCCTGAGTCCTGACCACAAATGGTAGCTATGATCATAAGTAATTAGCGGTTCGAGATTGAAACATTATTAAGTACCAAGTAGTATTGCCAGAGTGGTAAATACAGAAGCTGGGTTTTGTTTGCTTCTTTATGTTCTCATCTTATTCCATGGTTCAGTCGAGCTCTAGCTGCATAAATATTTTACCTACTGGAGGGATGCAGAGGTCCCCTACTACCATAAAAGAAAAACACAAACGCTGTCCTTTTATCTATGCAATTATGTAGTAGTACTATTGTTGTTGATGTAATGCAAGTTGTACTATATGTATATTCATATTCATGATGGTTGGTGCTGTATCCTCCTAAGATCTTATCTTTCCCATCCCATGTGGCTCTCTACTTTGGCATCATGCATTGGTGGTCTTCAATGGAGTGTTTTGTAAGCTGTTCTTTTCCTCTCTACCCTAATCTGTTCAGAAGCTACAAGATATTAGAGAAAAAGAAAACAAGCAGTAGAGCTGCAAAAAAACATTTGATTTAGGAAAGGGAAAAGCAGTTTGAATTTGAACATACCTATGAGAAAGGAAGTCCAAGTCAGAGAGTAATGCTACATTTCAATGGCTCTGCTACCAGTGGCTCCGAAACTGTATAAAGACTCCAATGATAAGCAAATAGTCTCTTGGGAAGATTTTGTATTGAGAAAGAGCTTTAACCGTTATGAAGTACCTAGGATCGTCAAGGAAGCAGGATTTAGGAAGAGCCAATTCTGAGAGACAAACTGAGGAAACTATAGTGTCGGTGTTAGAAAAGAACGGTGAGCTGCATGTTGCAATGTTGTTATCAATCGCAAGCGACTGGCGATTAAGCGTTGAATTTGTTAGAATTGTGTCGTCTAGAGTATCAGGGAGGACTGGGTCAACACTGTTTCTGATGCAACTACCACAACTCAGTCAAAGTGAAAACAAGATGCTCATTGAATTAATGATCAAACACAAGGGTTATATTGCAATTCACGAATGAAAATATTTCGAACCTCTCGTTGACAGCCAAGTCAGCAAGCTTTCCGTTCTCGCTAGTATTATTTGTTGTATAATCATTATGATTATTGACATTAGGAAATCTCCCCAGTGACATCTGCCTATTAGCCAACACATGAGGAGGAAGACTCAAAGTCGGGGCATTAACATTCTCTGCAGACAAGAGTGTTAAGAATCAACACCAAGCCAGAACTTATGACCATGTATATAAAACTGGCCATGAATTAAAAATCAATGTCTCAGACCAACCTTCAAATGCTTCTTGATTATAGGCACTCATGGAACGCATATGATTTGGGCTTAGGAGGGGATGGCGAGTAGGTGAAGAAGCAGCAGCTGAAGGAGATAAACTATGACTGGGAGAAAACGGATGGGGCCGAGGCAGATTATTCATGTCCAAAAGTTGAAGACTTGCCAATTTTCTGCTTTGAATTTCTAAGGCCTTTTGGAACTTGGCTTGCTCCTCTAACTTTCTCCTCATCAACTGGTCTTGAGTATTATTATAAAACATCCTCGACCCTGGGATTAAAAAATGGAACTTTGCATCAACATTGATAATGTTCCATTGAGCTATTAAGAAAAGAAACATGAGCAAATGGTCCATACATACCAACGCAAACATCAAAGTCTCTGATATCAACCCCACGAGGACTCGAACATAAGAGGTCACCTCTTTCCAGCTGTTGCTGCGTCATTAGATGCTTTCTGAAATTTTCAATTCAAACATGTTACCACCAATGCAGCAGTTGAAGACGATAAGATAAGATAAAGAAAGAACCAAATAGAAAGAAAACCATACTTTTCCACTTTTCTCTTTTCTTTGTAAGGCTTTACGAGCACCTGTGAATCGCAAACAAAGTGAGGATTTCCTTTGGCAAGTACTATCTTGACAGTCTCAGGATGCACAAAAGTAACAAAGCCAAACATGCGCTTCTGCTGATATGGAATCCTAACATCTTGCACCGGTCCATGTATACTTCAAAATTGCAGTGTAACAAATGTCACGGATTTAGAGACTAAATAGACTAATACCATGTGCGTATCAAATGACCAAAATCGAAATTACCTGAAATAGTTAGATACATCCTCCTCTCGGAACGTGCTATCAGCCGGAAATGTCAAGTATATTTGGCGCGAACTAGAGCTACTACATCCCATAAATGCAGTGTCACTTAGATCATGCCTCAGCTGTCCCAGTTTATGAAGCTCGTCCCCCATCATCATGGCAGCTGCCATGGACCTACACTCATCAACACAACAAGTATTAACACATCACTAAACCAAAACACACACCTCCACAAATCATCCACATTGCAGCATGTTAATTACAACTAACAAAACAATTTATGAATCTAAACTAGTGCTTAAAAGCGAGAACCTTGGACTATCAGTGAAGTACTTATTGCAAGGAAAAGAGTTTCCAGACATGATTTGTGAAGCAAGTGCTAATCTTTGCTGCTGTGTTGCTCTGGACCGCAACATTTCCTGATCAAAACCATCAAATTTCCCTGGAGATGGAGCACCACCAGTTCCTCCTGCTACTGCAAAAATCAAATTTTATTCAAAAAAACAACACAAAATCAAACAAAAAAAGTACCAATTTTTGCAAAAAGGAGACGTTTTTAGATACATGAACTCCATCTAAATCCAGCATCATTAACAGACAGACTCCTCTTGTGATTGTTAATAAATCTGCGACCATTCAAATCCAGATCGTACAACTCATCATCACTCTTAGGGTTTCTTAACTCAAACTCCTCATCCACCATTTGACCAGCTTCTTCACTGACTCTTCCGTTTCCATTCACAACAGATGCATAAGAAGGAGACAGCGACGCCGTTTTGAACCCATTAGACCGAAATCCACTTGGCGAAGAAGCAGGGGAACGCAGAGCTGATGCAGAGGAAGTGGGAGTGTTGGAGTAAGACTTGCCTTTGTTAATGAGTTGCTGTAAAATTGCATCCGGAGCGGTGGCTAAAGAAATCATATCAGCCTCGCTAGGGCCATGGATGAGTATGAAACCCATTATTTTTGATGCACTTTCTGGATCTAAAGCAGAGAGTCTCGAGTACACCACAGTAGATGACTCCACAGAGTTCATTCTCAAAGGTTTTGAGTAATGTAACGTGAAAAAAATTCAACCTTTAAGCAACAAAAACAACAACCATGGAAAGCTCTGTTTCCCACTGCTGTGTTGTTGCTGATGCTAATCCACGGAGGAAAGTAGAAAGTAGAGAGTAGAGACGGAGATGGCAGAAGGGAGGAGACAATGAAAAGAGGTTTTTTGGGTTTGATTTTGATTTGTTGTTGATTGATTCTTTCTCTCTCAATCTTGTACCAAATCAAAATTTGCTTAATATTTGCCGCTTCTGTTTTGGTCTGTTTCTGCTCTGTTTTTTTATTTATTTTGAATTATTTTTTACTTTGTCCGTCATCATTTTGATTGATGTGATAATTATGAAATTACTATTTTCAAAAAAAAAATTAAATAAATGAGTGATTGAGGATTTTGTTGCCTAGTGCAGCTATCGATGATGATGACAATTGATAGCGACACTACTACACTACAGCCTACTTCCCATAGTAGTATTACAATTAAATATTGTATCTCACTCTAGAACAAATTGATACGAATTTTATCATTTTCAATTTTAATATGAAATCATGATTAACCGGTAATGTTTAAACTTTGTTGCTACCTCACGGTCACGATTATTGATTTGTGTTGATTGAGAACATTAATTGGATTAGATTTATGAAAAATTAACAATACGGTGCACCAGATACTTGATGCGTGGGATGCAGTTCAGTTTAGTTTGATAATTAAATTTTTTTTCATAAAGTTGGCTAACCAAATTTCATGAGTTTGATATAAGGATAACATTAAATATTTAGAAAATGGAAGAACAAATATATTTTACATATGTATAATTTAGATATAATATGTTGATATGTTAGGTGCAATATAATTTATAAAGTGATAATAAATATAGTGGGAGATAGATGAATAATTACGTGGTGCGAACAGGTGATAAAGTAAATAAATTTCATGCAAGTTAAAAGAATTTATAAGACAAAGGTGACATAATGTCAACCCAAGTGAACCGTGAAACTTTAGTTACGTAACTATTATTATTATAAACAATTCTTTATGTTTTGGGGGTTTTAATGGTGGTATAACAAATGTTATATGCAGAATAATATCAAAAAGAGATAACTAAGATCTAACTTCACCACTAGACTACGTTGAACATGTTATAAAATAATATATAGTAAAATCGACTTGATTTTAGTGTATGTCTAACTACGATATAGTTTTCACCCTTTTTGTCTGTTGAATTAAATACATATAAATATATTAATGATGATAAAATTCTCGCAGTCTATTGAATTATTATCGTATAACTCAAATTCCTTAGCACATATTAAACTTATTGTCCGATAATATAATATAAATAACGTATTGCTCATTTCTTAAATTTGAAGGACATTAAAATATCAAAGTTAATTTCTCTAATTGTGAAATAAAATTTACTCATTTATTTATCTCAAGAATAGGAGAACTCAATAATTGTTTGTGTGAATTTCACAAGTAAATTTCATTTCACAATAATGAACTCATGAGAAAGAGTCGAAATTATTACTCGTACATAAAAATGTGACAAACTACCCATCATTTTTACATCGAGCTATTCATACTAACAACTTATTACTATAAAACAAGGAATTGTGGAAATGAATAGATATATGTGACAATATAGTATAAAATTGTGGAAAAACAAACTCTTTTAATTATTGAAAGTTGTGATGGTCGGTCGGAAGTTATGGTGGCGGTCGGTCGGAAGTTGTGGTGGTCGGTCGGAAATTATGGTGGCGACTGGTCGGAAGTTATTGTGGCGGTCGGCCGAAAGTTATGGTGGCCGGTCGGAAGTTGTGGTGGTCGGACGGAAGTTTTGGTGGTCGGTCGGAAGTTATGGTGGTTGGTCGGCCGAAAGTTATGGTGGTCGGTCGAAAGTTATGGTGGTGGATGAGGTGTAAAGATGTTACAAATGAGTAAATGAGATGAATTTGTTGAAATGACACGAAAAGTTTTGAGTTTAGTTTTGAATTTGTATTGAGTTTAGATTTAAGTTAAAAAGTTATTTAAAAGTAAACTCAAAACTATTTCAAAACTTTTTCAATTTTTTTTTTCAAAGTGTGTTTATAAACTGGATGTTAATGAGTTTTGCTTATAGTAGTGTATTTACTATTTTTATGACTCCACCAATGGTTGGTCTCTGTATTCAGCAAACTTGTATGTTTCCCAACCAGATTCACATCCACAGTTTCAGTTGACACATCCAAAAAAAAGCTGATGTGAGGATTTGCAGGAGGAAATAGGGTCATTCAGCAAATAGAATCCGATATGAAATGAATGACTCATGCAGCTGGTTAGAACGGAAAATAAGTCGGACAAAGCATACTAACTAACCCAAGTGAAGCCGACCACAACTGATCCTTCCCGACGCCCTGTTTTTATCTTTCATTGCACAATAAATACAGATTCAAAAAACACCCTAAAGTAATAAATACTGGATAAATAATTACCTTGCTTCCTCGTCCTAGTAATTTTGAGAACAAAAGTTGGATGATCTAGAGCAGAATCCTTTCAAAAATATAAAGAGACGTAGACATATGAATCATGCATGACATTTTTTAGTAATAAGAAGATCGGAATCCAGTGTCTAGAAATATATCTTGCCTTTGTATCTTCGGTTGTAGGGTTGAAAAAAAAAACAGTTGTAGTTTTATCTACTACTGATTCTTAGTATTTAAAGGAGGGGGTATTTTGCGATACCTTCAGATTCCAAGAAAGCTTATAGGTAAGCATCAGTACAGCAGTCCATCTTCCAAGTCCGCATATTTTAACCTGCAATGAGAATTTTTTGTGTACTGACAGAGAGAGGGCTACTGTGTGTTCCTGTCATAGGTTATCAATGTATGATATATAGAGGAACATCATCATAATCTATGCATTTCATTTTCAATACTACATGTCCAAAATGCCTGCACTGATACAACTCGATAACATTAACCAAAAGTAGTCCAAAATGCCTGCACTGATACAAGTTAGGAGGAAGTTTTTCAACATATTTTGAGAAACTAGCGTACCGCCCATCGTTTCGACGGGAAAGCGTCGTCGTATTATCAGACTTTATGCATCGGTTTTTTAAAGAACCGGTGCGTATTGAACAACTTTATGCACCGGTTTTTTAAAGAACCGGTGCGTATTGAATGACTTTATGCATCGGTTTTTAAAGAACCGGTGCGTAGTGAACGACTTTATGCACCGGTTCTCTGAAAACCGGTGCATATTGTCTGAGCATACGCACCGGTTCAGACTTTATGCACCGGTTTTAACAGACTTTAGTTACCTGAGTATGGATTTAGTTAGGTTTCGTTGCTAAATTAAGGAATCTAGTTACATTTCGTCGGTAAATGTGTGGTTCATCTTGTTAGATATTCTATTATATATATATATTTGTTTGTTTATATCTACTTATATAAAAGATTAAGTAACTAAAGTTTATAATCAGTTAGTTAATCTTCATACATATAGCTACCATCATTTACTCATTTTCGTTACTAAATTTTATATCCGGTTCCAGCCCAACCTTCCTCACCTCACCTCACCCCACCCTTCCTCACCTCACGCGTCGCCTCCCTCTCACCTCAATCCCTCACCTCACCTTCGTGGCAAACCCAATTGACCTCACCTTCGTCCCCCCTGCGCCGTCGCCCCTTGCCCCGCGCCGTCGTTTCATCCGCCTGCGCCGGCGTTTCATCCGCCTCCGCCGTCGTCGCAACCATCAATTGACCTAAACCTAAACCTAAATCAACCCACCAGGTAAACCTCCCCCTCTGCCGTAAACTTCCCACTCACCCGTAAACCTATTCCAGCCGCGCCGTCGCCGGTTCCTCGCTACACCGTCGCCGGCCATCAGCCCCCTCACCTCCATAAAGACTGGTATATCATTAGATTATATTATATTATAAGAAGAGAAAGACAAGTAACAAATTTAGTCTAGTGGTAGTTAAGCTGCACAGGTTTGGACATCTGTCGGCCCCGTTGCCATCCCTAATAAATAGTCATCTTGTATATTAATGATTTTAAGCTTCCTTTCGTTCTTGAATTTGACAAGAAAAGAAACTATCGAGGAAAATGGCACGACAATTTTTTATATGGAAATGAACACTATCTTTTCAGTTCTTGAATTTGACAAGGTAAGAAACTACTGAGGAAAATGATACGACAAGTTTTTTTTGATGGAAATGAACACTTTCCTTATAACAAATACTGTGCTAACATTACGCTATGTTTCAAGAATTACAGTGTTATATAACGTACATTACGCTATGTTTCAAGAATTCTCGGGCTAGGTTGCCCGGAAACGGGGACGGGTACGGGGAAACGGAAACGGTAAGAAACGGGAGAACGGCAAAATAAAAAAGTATGTAAAGTGGAAACGGCAAGAAACGGCTACTTATAAAAATATATTTTTTATAATTCTCAATATATAATTTTTTTAATACTTAGGTAAACATTTGCTCTAATTACAAACAATAAAAAATCATAATGACCAACACTTGAGCATGTCTTACCTCTCCCACAAATATTACACGGCTCAATCCTAAAGTTACAGCCTACCAAAAATAAAATCAAAATGAGATAAAACTTTGAAGCTGTTAAAATACAAAACAAAAAAATTGTACAGCTAACGCTGTTTTTATTCATACTGCAGAATGAAGATGGCGGTGCGAATTCGATGGCAAGACCTTCAATTCTGGCGATACTGGTGACCAGCGAGCATGGCAAGGGCGATCTGGGCGACTGGCGAGGGCGAATTGCACTGGCGACTGGCCGACACTCATAAACAAATCAACAATTCATAATTCAACACTCTACACTCAACAAAATCAACAGTTCGACACTCCGACGGCGACACCTAACTTACGGAAATTGGTGGCGATTTCGGGACTTCGTGCGGTGAGAGCGTGTGGCGAGAGCAGCGACTTGCGGCAGAGCATGTGGCGTCGTGCAGCTGTTGGAGAAGACTAGGCATCATATGGGCTTTTGCTTGGGCTTAGTTAAAATTCGGCCCAATTTTGTGCAGGGCAGGGGACAGGACATTTTGCGCGACCGATCGTTTTGGACAGCCGCCAGCCGACGTTTCTCAGGCGATTCTCACCGTTCCGACGCGTTCCGCCGTTTCGGAACGTTTCCGGCACCGGTACGCCACCCAAAGTGACGTTTCCGTGCAACCTAGTTCTCGGGTCGAGTTTGGACGGGCTACGGGCATGTCCAATTTTTTTCGGATCGGATTCGGGCTGGATAGTTTGACCCGAGGATTTTTTCGGGTCAGGTTCGAACCGAATCATGCCCGTCCATGCCCCACCCATGCTCACCCCTACTACAACCGTAAGATTCTTGTCAGGACGGAGAGAGTATTAAATTTTAAATATTTTCAATAATCTGAGTATAATTTGTCGGGTGAGTGAATAATCCGACAGAATAAAAAACAAATAAAAATTATGAGAAGTTTTTGAAGTTTAGGAGGACGTCGAGCATCATTCAGGGAAAACTACGATTCCGTTCAATTCTGCTGGGAATGAGGTTATTAGCAGACTTGGATTTTGTTGCCGATGAAACAAACCTGCTGCCGCTTTCCCCGTCGACTAATTAAAATCGCTTTGTTTTTACGCCATCTCACGATTTCCCTCGCTTCGCTTTTTCTAGGGTTTTATTCTATAAAGCCTTTCGGGAGGGCTCAACTATTTGTACTGCGGATTGCCTCCCTCTGTAAGAATTTCACTCCAACTGCGTCAAGTTTCTACCTTTTCTTTATCTACATCAGCTACACAAATGTAAGTTCAAATTTGAGTTTTTCCCCCTTCCCTTCTCTTCTTTTTCCTTTTTCTTTTTTCTCTGTTTTTTTCTTTTTCTAACTTATTATTGTCATTAGTTTTCATGATTTTTCCAACAGTTTTTCCCTTTTTTTGAAGTAGTTTGTTGTCAGGAATTTGTTGAGTTTTTGGTTTCTTTATTTCCTAATCAGGGGAGTGGTGGAATTGCAACCTCGATTTCCACTTGATATTGATGGAATAAAGGCTGAACCGGATCCTGATTGGACTTTTGATGAACTTTTGAAGGAGCTCAAGTCCTTGGACTTGAAGCTTAGTTCTTCCTCTTCGCTCCGTCCTCTTCCGTTTACCAAGAAGAGTACACAGTTAGGAGTCTTTTCGTGATATGCCTTATGTTGTCTGCTTGCTCTGCAGGTGAATTCATTAGTACATACTTCTTATGCATTTATTTTTCAGGGTTGTTTCTGCAGAGACGGGTGTAGGAAAACAAAGCAAATGTTTTCGTATGTGGGTGTCAGATGAAGAGTTTGAGATTACTGATAGCGATGAGGAAGATTATCATAGAAATTCTATTGTCACAAGGCGGTTCGGATGTGATGATCTTTATTTGAGGTACTTTTCCGCTTCCATACCTTGGTGTCAAAATGCGTCTGTGGATATTAGTACAACAATGTACGTAAGTAATTATGCAAACATATATGTTTAAGTATTAGTAATGGATATTGCTTTCGTTGTTTCATTTAGTGATAGTGACAATGAAAATGATATTGCTTTACAAGATCAATCCAATTTGATGGAAAGAGTAGGATTGTTCGAAGGTGCATTGTCGGAGCTTACCCATGAACATGATCTGGAGCTTAAGGTATGACAAGACAACTCTTATAGAAGATTGAGTCTTAGTTATCAGAATTTTCAGTTTAAGTTTATTAAGAATCCTCATCATTGGAACTACTGAACACCGCGATCGTAGGTGATTTTGATATAGACACACTTACTACTAATTGTTTATATCTGCATTGTATTTGAATGCTATGTACATGGAGTTATAACTCTTACACTGTTTTAATGTTTAGGAAAATGTTCGTAGTCAAGTAACAGCACTTGAGATTGACCTCTTGAATGAATACGAAAGATGCTCTTCTGCCCTTATTCAGATCCAAAAATATAGAGATGCACGGCGTGAACTGGACAGAAGGTTCGATACACAATATAACCGTAAAATGTAAGTTCTTTTTAGTTGTGATTGAATTATGTCATTACGATTTCTTATATTAGGGGCTGATCAGTAAAGATATTTGTCTTTAAATGAATGTAGTGCCGAAGTTCTTGACAGTCACTTGACCACTATTCAGCGTGACCATGAGCTCAAGTCACAGATAGAAGAAAGGAAAATTAGGAGTGACGCAGCCTATGAGGAGGCGAAGAGGAATGAAAAAGCACTCCAGTTAGAAAAGCTCAGACAAGAAAAAGCTAAAGCAGAAGCAGAGGTACAATAAATTCCCACTTTAGGTTGACGCCTGTATCAGATAAATACTGAGCCTTATTAGGTTCTCACTTCTCACTTCTCACTTATCATCAAGGGTAAATGACACAATCTTGTTTATTATATTACAGACTTCCTCATAGAGACTATTAATCTGCGTGTACTGTGTAATCAATCTGTTCATGAAATCTATCGATGTTAGCTAGCTTGCTTATTGAGTTTTTCATTATTTTGTTGTTTCTTGGCCTGTCTTTTCCTTCTGGTTTATCTCATGTGGTTCATGAAAAATTCTATGAAGAGTTATGTGAATCTACATTGGTGACATCAATACTCCTCTCATTTAGGAAAGAGTAAGACTAGCTGAAGTAGCAAAACAAGCTGCTTTGGAAGCTGAGAAAAAGGCAGCGAAAGAAGCTTCTGAAAAAGAAGCTAGCGCCCAAGTGCTCCTTTTAGAAGGGAATAAAAGATGGGCTGATGCCCGTGAAGGAAGCTTGGATAAGGGCAAAGGGAATGCATCAGATGAGCCCAAGAAAGCCATTTCAGCAGGTTTCTACATTCCCTAGTCAGAAATGATCGTCTGGCTGTCATGATTTTAAGCCACCTCTATTGAAGTTATCTCGTATCTACAATTATAGAAATGTCATTTAAAACTAGTGTACTTTTACTATAGGTGACTTGGTCAAGGCTGCTAGAAGCTCAGTTGAAGCTGAAAAGGCAAGACTGCAGAAGCTTGAAGAGCTATGTGAGATGAACAACAAACTGAAAATGAGCACCCAGCAGGTGTAAACAATATATTTAATTATTCATCTCTTTTTCCTTATTCGTTTTTTCAAGATGCCAGTGTAAGGTTATAAGCCATGTTGGTTTAAATATTGAACTTTATCTTTATGTCCTTCGTTTGATCAAAAATTCAAAATATCACTACTTATATTGACATGAATGGTTATGTGCAATGTTTTAAACATAAGTACATTACCTATATTGTTAGAATAGTATCTGGATGAAGTTCACCTATTATCAGTCATTAGTCATTACATTGTAAACGACAGTTGTGTCTATGTTGGCCTTTGACTAATTATCTTCAGTGTCTTTGTTTGGGGGTGCTACTTATAGGATTTTACTGCCCAAGAGAGGAAGATTGGAAGGATGATTAGACAAATTACTGGAACCAGTGACAGTGTGGAGTAAGCTCGATGAGAACTTTTTCGAGTGGAAGTTATATTGTCTTGTCAATATCAGTTCTGGCACATATTTGCATTTTGATTTGATCAAATGCGTAGTCATGGTTCCACCTATATATGTCTGTTGATAATGAAATGCTTGCTTGCCATCTTATGATTGCCTTCTCTATGTGCATGCGATTATACTTGCGATACTCTTGTATAACTATGCCGGGTAGATGCAATAAAAGAAAGATATAATCTTAACTTGGTAAATTCATTATCTTTGCAGGAAAAAGTCGCTCGAGTTCGTCAAAATTTTAAATGATAATCAATGCCCTCACTCGATCAGTCTTGCAGCATTTGCAGAGAAGGTATTCTTACATAAATGATGTAATTGTAGCTGCTAAACTGTTCAGAGTTTGAATCGGGAAGTGTCTTAAATGTACTTAACTTGACCACTATGCTGCAGATTGTGTCCCAAAGCGATCGATCAGCGGGCATTGCCTTTGCAACTGGCCATGTAATTGTCCTTGTCACTTCACAGGTATTCCCTAAAAAATCACCAAGAACTGAATTCTTTGAAGAACCTCTTTATCTTTCAATTCATGCTTCAAATTAAATATCAGCTTCGCATTTTTGTTTCATATCTCATTGACAGATCCCGCATGCTATGGATATTATTCTGGCCGAGTTTCATAAAGCTTGCATTTACACTGTTCCTAAACATATATCCTACTCAAAGGTAGCTTACAGCTCATCGCTTTGCTCTGTTTTATAATGCAGTACCTCTCTGTCTCGTTGTTGCTTAAAGTGTTCCTGCTGTTTAGACATTATAGTCGATATTCATTTGACTTGTTGGTTATGCGTTGCATTTTTTACAAACCACACTCTAACATGATTATTGATTCACCTGATTTAGTCAGTATTTATTTCAAGAGAATCGTACCTCAGAGCCCTTGGCTATCGAGAAGTTGAAGGGAAAACTGAAAGCGGTGAGGATTTTTTGAAACGAGTGGAATCATGCATAAAATTGTATGCAGCACTCATCCAGGTTGGTTTACTGTTTTGTTATGAGCTATTTGTAATGGCGACTGAACATAAATATTGAAATTGAACATTGTCGATGACTTGAGATGCAGACACAAGTTAATGGTGTCAAAAATCCACATGGTCTTGAGGTAGGTTGGACGTGGCTTGCTACATTACTAAATAGCCTTCCAGCGAGCATCTATACAGCAGTCGCATTAGAGTCATTCTTAAAAGTAAGTCTCAGCTCGCCACTGCTTGTCACCGACTCACTTTATTTCATAAGCTCAAATAGTTATTACTTCTGCAGATGGCAGGGTTTGCTCTATACAGAAAGTACAAAGCGCAATTCATCAAGTTGTTAGATGTAATTTCACAGCATTTCCTGAAATCGCTGAAGGAACTCGAGCAACCAGGAACAGGTCGGTACATCACAGGTATACAATCATATATAGAAGACAAGGTATTCTTGCAAGAGCCTGAAGGATGGAAACTGCAAGGTAAGCTGCTGTCGCATGAAAGGGTTCCGACGTTTGACCACCAGCAGCAGCAGCAGCAGAATGGACAACCACAATACTACCGTCAACCACAGCAAAGTAGGTTCTATCAATACTGAAAAAACAGGGCGGACGATACATCACATTTTTCAACAATAACAAGAACGGCCTTTGAAATTCTAGTTCATGTTCATGTCAATATTGTGCTTTGTTTGTGCGTACGAGATAAAACATTGACTGACAGAATGATCCGTTTCGATATGTTGGTTATACACTACTGCTTGAACATCAATTATTTTAGGACGCCCTCGTCTGGAAGGCTAACTGGTATTTGCAAATCTAAAATGATCTTCCAACTCGGCAAAACAAAATGGGCGTTATCTTTTTGTTCTGCAGTTTTTTGCAATGAGGACACCGTTTGGCGGACCACTTACGATAACCCTGCAGTCGCTATATAACGTGTAAGTATATTTCAACAAGCTGCCCAAATTATATCTTGTTCGAAAGAAACCCTTCACTTGAAGGGTCATCCTGTTATTATCTAGTTGCTTTGCTAGACGTTGTCTGTCTTGCAATGGCAGTTGCACCTGACTGGAAACTAAATGAATGTCGAGAAGAACATGTTTCTGCTTTGTTTCTGAGAAAGGCTTGATGTATTGTGTAGCTATTAAAGTTGTTTCGTAATAGAGATTGATGACCATGTCTTTGAAGTCCACTTTAACCTTCTTGTTTATGTTGGTGAAATTTGCTAACAGCCTCACGTCTGCATTCAGGAGGCTTCCCATGTCTAAATAGGCCGCGTTCAGAGATACTTCAGAGAGTTCATACTTGGGGCTATGTGGCCGGTAAATGAAGTATACTAAAAGCACTATCAGACCACCAAGGAAAATGATTAGCCACAATATGGCACAGAAGACGGCGACAAACCAAGTTACCGGCTTAGTTTTGTGGGGATGGGGCACTCGGGCCTGGTGGCGAGGATGATGAGGCTCTTGATGTTGTAAGTTATGTGGGACATATATATGAGGTAAGTTGGTCCTATGGGGAGGTGGAGGTGTTGTGTGCCTTGAATGTTGTCCTTTTTTACTCTTGGGTTTCTTCAGCTTCCCTTGTTGCAGGGGTATCTGAAACGAATGCTGACCTTGAGGTTGCTGCATGTTCGGAGCGTGTTGAGACTGGTGGTAGTCTGGCATTGTACGTGGGGGATCATGGTCATGGTTCGGCTGCGGATGCTGGTCATCCGGGTGATGTTGTTGTAATCTGTTTTCTTGTGTGGGCAACAAGATGGGTGGATGGTGGCCCTCGGAAGGCGGCAGTACCGGCGGTGGTGGTTGGAAACGTGGAGGAGCAGTCAAGTTGGGCTGTTTCTGGCCATCAGGTATGAAGTATGGGTTTGTTTCCCTATGGAACATGACCAGGAGAGTGCTGAAATATTCCTTGTGCGAGGAGATGGTTTGTTTCTTACTTTGAGAATTAATAACATTGGTTTTGAGCGTCTGAATTTGATGATGATATATTTTGTTATATGGAATAATTGAGAAGAAAGGGAAAGCATATAACCAAAACTGGGTTTGAAAGGCAAGTAATCTACCTCTCTCTCTGTCTCACGTGCCCCCATCTGGGATCTACATCGATACTTTTTGTGCACAGGACAAAATCTGAGACCACAGTTTAAGAATCTTAAGTATTCCTTATTCACCTTAGCAAAGAACAACGACAGAGTCGAATAAGAATCAAAATAAATATGGGATCGAGGTGGCTCGGCGTAGTTCAAGTTCATCATCGTATGAGTTTTTTGTATAATGATGATTCATTCTTATAACTCGAAGATACAATTACAATTGAAATCAAAACGAACATTTAGTCATTGCGTAGCAAAAAACCATCTGCCAACGCCTTTTGCGTGACAAAAGATAATTTTTATCTTAGTATAGATAGAGCTGTCAGGGGTTCCATTTCCTTGGGTTCAGCTCACCTCGCCGCTATTGTCCTTATAAGCTGATCCGCTCTTCCACCAAAGCCTCCCAAAAACTCAAAAATCAATCACGATAAGGTATGTGTGATAAAATGCAGATAACATATTTGGGAAACAGAGCTGGTTACGTTGATCGTTCTAACATTCTTTTAATGCCTTGTTCGGAACTAAGCTTTTACAAAATATATGCAAGAAGATTATAAGGGTACCAAGAGGATGCATTCTAGCTCAATTACACTAAAATCTAACCACAACCTCTTAAGTCGATTTTTTCAGAGAGAGACGGTCCAGACCAAACGAGAACTCAGTCCATGTTGTTATACTTCATGCCGGATGATTTCCGCTTAAAGGTCTCCCGGCAAATGCAAGAGGTCAGAGGTGTTAGAGCTGGCTTTCATGGCGCTCGTTTGAAGCAATGTGTCTTTGATATTTGATCCTTTTTTTTCCGATTATCTTTTTAACTTGAAAATTTGGCCTGAGCAGATATTTGGGTTAGCTTGACTTATTTAATTTAAACATGTCACTATGTCAGAAGTTTAACAGTTCTTCAGATTAAACTTGAGTTAGCTTGATTTGCAAAGTTAAAGTCCAACTGAAAAGAGCAATTTCCAAGGAAAGTTTGTTCATTTTGGTGTTTGGTCTCTTTTGTCGTAGTGTCACTTTGTCACTATATTAAGCATTATTTTAGTTCAAAATAGGGCCGTCACCAGAATTAAGAAGAGTCTACTACGTACAAGCTACCCCATTTGTAGTAGATTATAAAGTACTTTTTAAGGTTCTCAAATTGTAGATTCCGTCACGGATGTGATTTATGCGGGCACTTGTCTTTTTCCGGACTTTACAGATTACACCGCCCACAAAAGCTGATTAGAAATGTTACCAACTGTTCTCATGGTCATGAGTCATCAGACATAAGCCAATCATGGGTATCTCTCCTTTGGCGGTTCTGATTGTCTTTTCATTTTTCCCCTTCACTTTTTTTTTTTTTGATTAAGCACCATTCATTGATTCATTTCTTCCCCTTGTTCCCTTTGCTTTTTACCTTATACTCCCTCCGTCCCATTTTATAGATCCCCTTCCTTTTTAAGCGTCCCAAAATATAAGTCTCATTTCTTTAAATGAATTTTTTTTCCACTCACATTTACACTCTCTCTCCAATCTATTCACTTTTCACTTATTCTCTTTCCTACTTTTATCTCACATAACATAATTTTCTTAAAAAACGCACCAACTAACAAATGTGATCTATAAAATGGGACAAAGGGAATAATTGTTTTTTTTAAAACTGCTTTAGTTATCTATTTGGAGCGTAAATGTTGGTTCAGTGGCTCAACAGCCAAATTCCTGTAGTAGTTGCATCCAGCAACTTTGCCAGCTGTGGTGGGTCATCGAGGCTGGCTGGTGGCTACTGAATCATGTCATTTTCTTTCATTAGTTCCATATCCTTTCATTCATCAGCGGTTATACTTATGCTGCTAGTGTTTAATTAGGAGAAGAAAAAAAATCAATGAAGGGGTCGGCATCTACCTCAACTTGATTTCTTCTCGCAGCTGTGCCCACTTTGATGGCCAATTGAGCTGCGATATTTATCAACAATGGACTATTCATCCACTTCCCCTGCACATCGCCAAGACACGCCAATCATTCATAAGCTTGCCATTACATGGACTACCCAACACCACTAACAGTTCCAAACAATATCACCATTAAATTCATGCCCTTCAAAAATATCAGCAACAGGGCAAGTCATCCATTCCTATTTCAACTAATGCAAACTTGTATGCAACAATCATTCCACATAAATCCTGTCTGTCCCTGCAAATCTTTTTTTCTCTTCCTTTTCCTAAAGCAAAACTTTATCTTTTCCTGGTCTACATCATGTCTCAAACAACCTCAAAAACACCCGGGAAACAAGTGTGCAAAACGCAAAAGACAGGTAAGCAGTGGAATCAAACGATCCTCTCTAGTTAAATTCCTGGCTTCTTTCCTGTTCAAGTACTCGACTATCATTAATTGGATAAAGACATTACAGGGAAACTTTTCAAACTTGGTGACAAAGATGTAACGCAACAAGTAATCATTGAGTTACCTGGACAATTGCCGTAACAAGTGAGTGGCGTATATAGGTTGATAGTCTTTAAGTTACGAGCCCAAAGAGTAATTCATCAATATGACCAAGTTGCTGCAACAAATTTGAAAAACAGATCGAACCCATACCGGAATAACGAAGACCAATTCAAAACAGAACCATTAGATTTAGTATCATACATTTAGGCATACTCATCATTTTCATATCCCCTGGCATATCAATCTGTAATCACATATGGATCATCAAATAAAAAAAGCATAGTTAGGAAATAGAGAGATCAAATAAGTGAACTGATCCAAACGAATAAATGCAACAGTTAGCGCCAAAAATCTAACATTAAAGATTGGATATGGAGGGTACCTCTGGCTCTATTCAAGAAAGTGGCAGTCAACAGAAGCGCTGGTCCAGCAGCACCCAGAAGACTCAGAAATCATAACACTGCTGCTGTGCCGCGATTCCATTCCCCCAGTGGATCAGAAAACAAACCAACAATGAGCAAGTCATCAGTTACAAGCTAAAGAATTTTTTAAAGAAAACAAAAACAAATTAATTGGCACGCAATACCACAAGGAAGAAGGAACCGAAAGAAACCACGAGAGAAAACAAACCAAGAAGGGACAAAGAAAGGCGGAGGATCGGGGGATTTGAAGAATAAAACAAATATCCCTACACAGAAAATATGTGTCGACAGAGAAACAGGGAGGCTAATGACACACGAAACCATAAAGGAACACGAACCCTGGAGGGGAAAATGGCAAGGAAGACACGGGGTGAAACGCGGAGGGTGCAAAATTCATTAATAAGCTAACATATACGATAGGGATGACCAGAGTAGTGAAGCACCACCACATCAGATTTTACATTCCTATTCCGATTACATCACCCTCACACACACCACCATTGCCTCTAATAAACTCACCTCACAATTGCAACCCTCCTGTATGATTATATTCTTTTCTAATTATTACTTATATATATCCGCCCTCACAGATTCAGTGTTCATGGTGTTTCACTCTCTACTATTGCCAGTGGTTTCCATTGTGGACTAGGTACACATGCCCACCATTAGCGACACTGGCGGCCGATTGACCCCCATGGTACCCATATGGCGGTGAATTTCTACCCGAATTCCTCTCGGGGCTGGCGACCGCGACTGGTAAATGGTAATAACACCTACTAACCACTGGTGCCGGACACCGAGATGATTTAGAACTGTAACTGGAGCCGCTGTAAGTAACGGAACTGAATGGAGACGACCGACCCGATGATGACGACGGAGATGAAACGGAAGGCGGTGGGCAGGTAGCTTTCTTCGCTGAAAGGAATGCTCTGATCTTCAGAGACGATGCTGCTGCTGCCGCTTTGTCGTACTCCTCTATCAAATTTGCTAGATCCTCGTCGGAAGTGATTGATACGAGAGCGTCAAGATCTTCCGTAGGTAGTTGGCACCGGAGGCTGACGGAGGTGCCGCACAGCTCTCCTAGTTTCACCATCAGCTCTGTTCATACAAAAAATCAAATCCGTCGTGAGTCAATCGCAAGCTCGCGCTGAAATCAACAACAATATCATTTCGATGTATCTGAACAATTAAACTGACCGGCGAAGGAGACGGAGCGGTGGACGGAGAGGACGCGAGTATGGCCGCCGTGATAACGGAGCTTGCCGTCGGGGAAACGTGGGAGGATTTTTCCGCCGTAGCTACAGAGGAACTTGACGGTGGTGGTTGAGACTCCGACCATATTGATCTAGGGTTCCGCTTGACCCGGAAAGTTCCTCTAATTTTTTAATTTTTTTTTTTTGAAAGAAAAGAAATTGGCTGCTTCTTCTTCTTTCTTCAAATTCTAGTCTGGTCGCACATTTATAACAGTCCTAGCAAGTGAGGGTAGAATCGCCATTTGGGGAAGTCATCAGGTTTCAATCACCGGTTCGGTTACGTACTCAGCCTACAAGCTACTAGTCGTGTGAGGAAACGAATATTCCCTGTATCTTTGTCCTCCTTATTCCTTAGCATGCGAGGCAAAGATAACGCGGAAATCAAATCAAATTTAATTATATTTAAACTAGCGTGCCGTCGTCTTTTCGATGAAAATATAGTTGGAATATGTTAATTATCACGTTCATTACATTAATCGAAAAAATATATGATCATATACCATAAATAATCTGCTCAATAATCAGTTAAATATGCCAAATATGCGCATTCGTCGTTCCGAATGTAGAATCTATCCGATCAAATATGATTAACAGTTGGTCAAATATGATTAAATACAGAGTTGATTGCATTGTTTATAATAAATGATAGAAGGCAGAGGTATTTCCGAAATTACATAGATGTTGATGGTAGAGATATAACAAAATCAATTCTATTATATATATAGATGATGATAAGTACGGATGACTAACATTCTTATTTGCATGCACAAAATCTTACTTCATGTTTGTTAAGGATCAAGTATGAATTGGTGGTGTTGGTTCGAAAAAAATTGCTTAACATGTACTTTCGAGCAAAAGTTTGTTCATGGTCAGTTTTAATGCATTTTCAAAAGAAACTTATAGTCAAAATATCATCTTTTCTTCACAAAAACTCTCTGCAACTTACCCTAATCCTAGCCGCGGCTGATATCTTTTCTAGGGTGGAGGAAGAACCTCCCCTCCACGGAGGGTGATTTTTCTTCCTTTACCCTGTGAACTTCTTTAGTTGGTTATTTTCACATGTATTTCTCCTTTTACATCTGTTCAAATGGAGAGTTTTTATTTTCTCTAAGTTAGACTTATGAGAGCTTTTATTTCTTATTTTTTGTGTGTGTCTATTTGGTGTTTATGCCCCACTGGGGTTGTTGTTGTTATGGTATGCTATGTTTTCGTTGTGTGCGACTGTCTGCTTCATGGTATTACTCCAATGTTTCTTTATGGCGACCGGCTGTTTGCTTCACGGTCCTCCGAATTCGTCGACGTCACTGCATGGGTGTTAGGACGATCTGACGCGATTTAGATTATCGCGATCAGGGCCTGTTCGGAGGCCAGTGCCCGTTGAAGCTTCGGGTTTGGCGGTGGTTATTGTCGATGTCGTTGTTGGGGGACCGTGTTGATGTGGAGGTGGTGGACTCTCGGCGACGGTGCGGACGCGACTGTTGGCAGGATAGAAGCTTTTGGGGGCATGTAGCGGTCTTGCCGGAGGGATCTGAGGGTCGCGTCGGAGCCGCAAGACGCTGACACTGTCTGTGTTTTATGTCGGTGAACGCGCGTCGTCGTACGCGTTAAATTTGTATTTTTAGAGTGTACCTACTGAACACACTTAGCAAGCGGTAAGTAGGGTCGATCCCCAAGGAGAGCGGTTGGTTCAAGTTCGTTTAAAAGCTACTAATCTAAATTAAATCTAAATGGGGGGGTTTTGTTTGGTAACGGAAAAGTAAATAAAAGTGTAAACAACTATGAGAAAGATCAGATCAGGGAATTGATCATGCAACTAGTAATCACTGACAACAATTATATCACATGCAATGTAGAATTAAAGCAATTGCTCCCGCTAGAGACACAATCTACGCACACCCGCTAGAGTAATACGCTGCCTG
>JAWWMW010090255.1:0-11841 GCA_035048345.1 Echeveria elegans
TCACTATCTACTCATGTTGTCGTAGCAACACGAAATGTGCAATATGTCTGGCCATAGAATGACTAATGAAAGCTCAATGACGGGTTAGTTCAACATGCATTATTCTCATTACATTTGACATTTTGCTTTTAAACAACAAGATAACCTACAACCTTAATTTCAACTTTGCCCACTAATTAGACCATATATAACTATTAACTTAAGTCTATGCAAGATGTTAAGTCTTTTAAGTGACCTCACTAGGTCAGTGTGTTCATTCATACAATTATTGCTTATTGGCGAATCCTAGATTTTACCACACGTAACATAACCCTACCATATTACTAGTGCACTATACTTGTACAATAACAACTCATCTAGCTAGTTCATGCATAAATGAGTGCGATGAATAAATAACTCCCGTGGCGGATGCCATAGGGGCGGCCGTCCCTGCCAAATTTTGGAAACCGACTAGTATTCATCCAGACTTATATATATATATATATATATATATATATATATAAACACACAGAAGTTTCTGCCTACTTGGTATTTAATGTAGTTTTTTGAAAGAATAGGTCATATGTTTTATTCCTACGAAGATATTTTTTATTAACATTTTTTCCAAAGTAAATTAGTACTTCGAAGAGAGAGCGAAAATCGACCTCCCTTTGCGTAACCTCTGGATCCGCCACTAAATAGCTCTACTTTGTTATTCAAATTTCTAAACCCATGAAAATTGAAATGATGAAGGAATGAAAAAAGCATAATGTGTTGTGCATGGCTTAATTCAATGAAATTAGAGCGCGCTTGAATTTATATTTGTTACGTTTCATGTTTTGTTTGAATAATCCATGTTATGTTACGTATTTCATTGTAAACTCACAGTTAGGAACATCAGGCGTCAAAGCTCAAATTTATTAGTTAACTTATACAACAGATATTTCATCTCCACATTAATGAAGATAACTTTAAACAACGTAAACAAAAAACTGAATCTATTTTTTTGCTTTCAAATAGGTTTTTGACATTTTCTTCTCTTCATTTCACTTCAAAAATATTACTAATATTAAGGAAAGGAAATCAAAAAGGTTAACTAATTATTTGGTGTTTTATATTTATACGCTAGGATCATTTTCAGTTGTGCTGTTAATGAGTTGTGAATTCTCATAACGAATGCATTTCTTATAATTCAAAGAGACATTATAAATATAAATAAAAGTGACCGGTCGGTGGATAATTAAAAGTGGCATACATATCATGAATATATTGGGAAGCTACTATTTTGTTTCATTTAATGCTTAAGTTCACCTATATAGAAGGCATGTGCATCCGGTGATCCGAACCGGGACCGGATTTTTCAGAGAAAGGATGACCCAGAGATTGGACCGGGATTGGACCGGAAACTCGGATTTTTTTCTTTGAATTTTTTTTGCTTTTTCGGGTTTGGACCAGACCGGGATCGAGACCGGAAAAAAATAAAAACTCGGCCAGAATCCGGGACCAGGACCGAAAAATTTCGATCCGAGTCCAGCCCGGGTTCCGAATTTCGAACTATTTGTGCATCCCTACTATATACATATTCAAAGCATCATAGATACTCTTAAAAACTATGTATCTTTATCTGATCCAAATGGTTTTTTTTGTAAACAATCATGCATTAAAAAGTTGGACAACGTATATTACTTAAATCACTAGAATATGCTAAAAGCAAGATCATAATCATTGTGTACACACTTTTCTCAATTAAACAAACCCAAAATGTGTTCTGTAATCTTGCGTTTTAGTTGTTCTTTTTGCTTCTACATATTCTCCTTTATGCTATCGGGTATTCATATTCACTACACTATCGTGTATTTTGTATCCCTTCATCCCATTTTATTGTGTTCATTTGAGTTTGGACATAAAGTTTAAGATAAAAAAAGTTATTTGAGGTAAAAGTAGATGAGAAAATGAGTAAAAAGTATATAGATTAAAGAGGGAGTGTAAATGTGATAGTAGAAAATATTACATTTAGGGAAATAAGAACTATATTTTGAAGCGTCCAAAAAAGAAAAAAAAACTATGATATGAGACGAAGGAAGTAATATTAGGCAACTGATTTTTTTTATAACTTATATAAAGTGCATGGCTTCCTGAATTTAATCAAAACTAGTTAAAAACACCAGACAAACTATTATGTTTGATTGTTTTCTATAGTTGTAGTATTTGTTTTCTCATCTAAAAAATCTCACCTTCCTTTTTTTAATATAAGCCCGCCTTCATTATGAAACTAAAAGAGATGTTTGTTTCAAATTCAAAAATCAAAATCACATCGTTGCCAACGCTAAGGGGAGATGATCATGATGTTGAGACCCACCACAACTTCAAATAAAATTTGCAAAAAAATAAGGAATCTCAAACGCAATTTCATTGAAAATGGGACCTGGAATGGAGGGGCCATTGAATTAGCAATTGACACATAAAAGTTCACCAACCTTCCTTTTTGGGTTCCAAGTGTCCCACGTAAGAGCATCTCCAGCACGGTTGTTAAAACGGGTTGTAAACTTCAAAAAATTGCCACGTGTTAATAAAAAAAAATACAATCCCTCCTTTCAGGCTCTGTTCCCACAACCCCACTACAACCCCGCTATTCTCTCCTCTCCATAGCCGATTGGGAATACCAAGCTTGAAACCCTGAATTCCGCAACAGTCCTAAAATTCAATTGGAGCCTCGACTTTGAACTTACGGCATCGATGGTGGGTTAAGGTGTGAGGATTGCGGGTTTGTAAAATTGGAAGGGTTGAGGTCGTGGTGGGTTGAGGTCACGATGGGTGGTGGTGGTGGTCAATGATGATGGTGGCTGTGGTAGGGTTTGGGTCCAAAGGGTTTGTAAAATGAGTATGCCAATCCAAATTCGCATAATTCATTGGAGTTCTAGGCTAAAATTGAATTTGCAAATCCATTTTACAACCTGTGGATGCTCTAAAGTGTCTTACTCCTATTTAGCTTTGATTATAGACAATAATAGCTAGAGTCATGCTAATCACCGCGATTATCGGGGTGAACCGAACGATTTTTTACTTTTTATGCTGAAATCACTAATCAGGAGTAATAGAGTAATAATACGGTCAAATACGAAAATGCCCTTAAAATAATTTTGCCTTCACATGACAAATGAGGGGGGTTTATGGTCATTATAGTACACATAATTCGGTGTTAAAAGCAATTCCCTAATAACTATTATCTCAATAATTACAAATGAATAGTTATAATCATTGTCTTTATTTTTTAAAGACCTCAATTTAATTTTATATGTTATCAAACGTAGTGTGGACTATGGAGATCCGAGAACCCTACTCTACTTCTGAAAAATTGAGATTTTTCAATACATTTATTTATTTATTGATCTAAGAACACTCATTCAAGTTTAACTTTATTCACTTTTTATTGGCATACATGGCATGGACAGTCATAAGATACTGATTACTACTATTGCAAAAGTTGTAGCTTTAAATGCATTTGTTCCTAAAGCATATTTCTAGTGTCAAAATTTGGTTCAAACATTGATTGCCACATGTCTTTGCGCTCACATGTCTACTTCTTTTTAAATCCCCTAATCATCACGCCACAAATTATGTAGTTATACTAATACTTATAATTAATGTAACACTTAAACATAATACAATATACTTCAAATCGCCAAAAGATGAAAGTAAACCCTATATTCTAAAGGCCCCTCTTTGTCTCCACTATTTGAACAAAATAGATCTAGCCATTCTTTACTTTTTAGCATTCTCTTAAAACTAGTCTCCAAATAAAAAAAAATATCCCTTCTTAAATCCTCTTGACTAAAACCCTAATTTTCAAACAAAAATTAAATATATTTATTTAATGATAACAACGTTGAGAGATAATTTCGAATAAAGTCCAATAAGTACATCTCTAAAAATAAAAATGGGATCGTGAAAGTGAATTTCGACAAGCAATCTAATTCACAAAACTTTTCAAAATGCACCACAACCCTACACGTATGACCAAAGCATACTAAACCTAAAATGGAAAACGACGCCATACCCTGTCGTACCGTGCCACACGTCTCTACCTCTACAGCACATCACACTCCCTATATATTTTTTGCTCATCAACTTCCTGTGGTTTAATTTACTTTCACACGACTTTTTCAATCACATAAAGTTCACATTGCAGCTCTCCTTCTCTCATGTTTTATGATATGAACCATACATTCATCGCACAAGAGTTTGTTTCTCTCTAGGGTTTAGATTTTGTGCCCTGGCCGGAAAATGATGCCACCAGAGCAAGAGTCGACCAACGTTTCTCGTAACTCGATTCCTGGAAAGTCGCCTGGGTCAAACCGGACAGATAATACTCTGCCAATTCGTTTAGAACCGACCGGATCAGCTGGACTAATCCAACCATGCTCAGGTGATTTAGCGGTGCACAATCAGGAGCCGTGCCTGGAGTCCGCTGTCCCGGCTCGGGCTCCGGTTGTTCCTCAATCTCTACGTCCGATTACGCTTAAGGTAAGTCCATCTATACAATATATTCATTGAAGTTATTGAAACTGTTACAAACATAGCTTTAAAATTTTATTTAACATAAAATCACAGTTTGATGACGTCACGTATTCAATAACGATTCGCACCAGCAAAGAATCACGGTTCAGGAAAACTGAACCGAAGATGAACCGAACCATTTTAAACGGGGTAAGTGGAGTGGTCCGACCGGGCGAGTTTCTAGCCATGCTCGGTCCATCAGGTAGTGGAAAAACTACACTCATTACGGCTCTGGCCGGCCGCTCTACCGGAAAATTTTCCGGTACAATAACATATAACAGCCGACCGTTTTGTAAAATAATGAAACACAAAATCGGTTTTGTAACCCAAGACGACGTGTTATATCCTCATTTGACGGTGATCGAGACGCTAGTATACACCGCTCTGTTACGTCTACCGAGCCAGTTGACTCGAGCGGAGAAGGTGGGCCAAGTGGAGATGGTGTTGACGGATCTAGGATTACAACGTTGCCGGAACAACGTTGTTGGTGGTCCAATGTTTAGAGGTGTTTCAGGTGGTGAAAGGAAACGGGTTAGTATTGGTCAAGAAATGTTGATTAACCCGAGTGTTTTATTTCTGGATGAACCGACATCTGGCCTTGATTCGACCACGGCTCAACGTATTGTGGCTACTATTAAAGGTTTGGCACTTGGCGGTCGGACAGTTGTTACCACAATTCATCAACCATCGAGCCGGTTGTTCCGGATGTTTGATAAAGTGATGGTTCTTTGTGACGGTTCACCGGTTTACTTCGGGAAGGCCGGTCGGGTTATGGAGTACTTCGGTTCAATTGGATATACTCCTGGGTTCAATCACGTTAACCCGGCAGATTTTCTACTGGATCTTGCAAATGGTACGAATTTTGGTCTCTTTTTTTCTTTTCAGCTTCAAACATCAAACGGGTTCAGTAGTGGTGTCATTTCAAATAAAACTAGAAACTTTGAGTAGTAAATTTTTTGTATAACTGTGTGGATTAATTGATGAGTTGGTCAGATTGCGGTTCGGTTTGATTCTTCTTGTGGTTGGAAGAATAATGATGCCCACAAGCGAGGCCATGCAAGATTTACGATACGTTAGCTGAATGCATATGATTGGGACATTTTTAAGATATAAACCATGCATTACTCACCATTGCTTTTTGTACAATATGGGTGTAGGGATATCTCCGGGTACGAGTCAGGATGACGCATTGTTTGTTCGTGTTGAGAATCACGAGGAAGAAAGTGCAACAAAGCAACATCTAATATCAGCTTACAAGAAGAACATATATCCTTTACTAAAGGCTGAAATTCATTCAAATGAGTCAGAAGATGTGACTCCGCTTACGTCGACTAAGAGTACCTCTAGGGCTAGCAATAACGGTGAGTAGTTTATATTCGAAGATTGAAATTCGATTTGTTGTGGAAAAATTGAGTAGAGAAGAATATGTTATATTTGGTGATTGATACTGATAATAGTAGGTATATTGTGTTAATATGTTGGTTGTGCAGATAGTGAAAGAAAATGGACTGCTAGCTGGTGGGTGCAGTTCAAGGTTCTTGCTGAGAGAGGCCTAAGGGAGCGTAGACATGAATCCTACTCGGGGTTGAGGATTTTCCAAGTCATGTCTGTTTCGATCCTTTCGGGGCTTTTGTGGTGGCACTCTAGCTCTTCACACGTTCAAGATCAGGTATGAACTTTGCAATATGGATGCACCAGACTTAATATATAATAGAACTACTAATGTTTTTCTTTGCATGTGGGTTATGCTCATAATCTCATTTTGCCTTTCTCTTAGGTTGGGCTATTGTTCTTTTTCTCGATCTTTTGGGGCTTCTTCCCTCTCTTCAACGCCATATTTGCCTTCCCTTCTGAGAAACTGATGCTAAGAAAAGAGAGTTCGTCAGGCATGTATCGTCTCTCCTCTTACTACTTTGCTAGAACAGCTTGCGACATGCCAATGGAACTAGTCCTCCCAACGGCCTATGTGACTGTGACATATTGGATGGGAGGTCTAAAGCCATCCTTGATAACATACCTTTTCACTCTCCTCACCCTTCTCTTCAACGTCCTAGTCTCACAAGGCCTAGGTCTAGCTCTCGGGGCCATCCTCATGGACGTCAAGCAAGCCACAATGCTCGCATCCGTCACAATGCTTGTCTTCTTACTAGCTGGAGGCTACTACATTCAACACATACCGGCATTCATATCATGGCTGAAGTACGTCTCATTCAGTCATTATTGTTACAAGCTGCTTGTCGGTGTACAATATTCGAAAGACGAAGTATATGAGTGTGGATCAGGAACTTATTGCAAGGTCACGGACTATCCCGCTATCAAATGTTTGGAGTTGGATCGACTAGAGTGGGATGCTGCTGCATTGTTTGCCATGTTGATCATCTACAGGCTACTGGCATATGTGGCTTTAAGAGTTAGACAGAGAAAGCCTCACTAGTCCACACTTATGAATGAGGGTAAAATAGTCCAACATGTCTTTAGTATAAGGTTAACAAATTCACATAAATGAACTCAAACTCTTTAAGACTGTGACCTTAACTACTACAGGCTAGTGCTCTCCCTATACTAGTGTTTAAAGGAAGCAAAGCATGTCTCATTTTGGGTAGTGTGGTTAGTGAAGAGAGAACAGACATCTAATAGCTTTTATGGCATCTGACATGCCTTTTGAAATGTAACAAGGAGTGTTGTTCTTAATCAGCAGCCTTGTTAATATATAATGGAATCCATATATATTTGCGATGTGCCTAAAAATTTGTTATTTGATCGCAATTCGAATCAGTGGCGGATCAAGAAAAGACATTCAGTGGGGTCAAAGAAAAATGCTTAATAACATTATATATGAGGTCAAAGTTTATTTTGTTACAATAGAATATCTAAGTTTTTAGAAATTAGTGGGATCAATTGACCCCTGTCCCACTTATTTAGATCCGCCACTGATTACAATCCTTACAGAACATTAACATGGGAACTCAAAGAGTTTTTTTTTTAGAACGTCAAGGGCATTGCAAAATTATAAAGAGTCCTGCTCTATACCACAAATTTTGATTTTAAGAAAATAGATGCGAGAGAAATGAGACTTTTATTGAGGCGAAGCTTATTATCATAGAAGTTCGCTATGGCGGAATATTTTAGTATATTCCCTAATGATGTGTTCACATCGCTTGAATGAAATGGTTTGAAATGGAATGGAAGGATGAACCTGAAATTGAATTTAATCCATATTTATCATTTATTTCATTCTAAACCATTACATTCCAACAAAATGGATGCAACATAAGGAAGTATATATAGTTCCCACGCTTCGAAATATACTTATTATTCAAACATATTCTGATCTTATTATATACTGATACATGATGACAGTGGTAGTTCCAGCATTGAGAATTATGAAACTATGTGCTCTGCTCAGTGAAGCAGTACAAAGGTTCATTAAAAGTTTCTTCATGAAAACAGCACAAGACAGTAACAGATTTGTTGTGGCTTAACGATCGATAATCAGTCGATTATTTGGTCTGGGGTGTTCCCTGAATTTGGTTACGGCCACCGCTACCGCCATGGGGTGAAGAGCTCCCACCAGCCGGATAAGCTGCCAACTTTCGTCCCCAGTAACCTTCTTCACAATTTTCACATTCAGTTTGTTAGAAAATGTTTCATAAAAATGGATATACGACAGAAAAAAATTAAAATTATTTATTTTTGGTGAGCAAGTGTGCTTGGTTTAGTGATATATACTCACTTGTAGAGGAATCAGGAGGATGAGGTAAGGTATTCGCAACCATGGGTTTTTGTACCGAGTGATGGACAACGAGAAAAGTGATGAAGCAGAACATAAGAACTGAAGAAAACTTGGAACTATTAGCCATAAGTATATTGGATAAGAAAATGGAAGTATGGTTTGAGCTTATGAAATTCTTGAAATGGATTCCAGCCATACTTATAAGAGGATCTGAGAACGAAGTTGTGGTTAAGGATGCATGCCTTCAGAGCCTCTTTTGTTGAATTTCTCTGTTCTGTTTGGGGATGAATTTATTACTTGGTGGAAGATTTGGAATTTGGGACCTGTCTAGTAAACAAGTATTTCAGCGACTTAAGTCTAGCAACTTGTGGATATATGGATTATAGCGATGGCCAGTGGATAGGAAACTGCTTTCACAAAACTAACAGAAAGTCCGTAAAATGAGCTTTTTCATCAGAGGGCGCATATATTGAGGTTACGATGAAACAGTACTAGAAAACTGTTTTCCATACGTTACCATAGAAATACTAAAACCAATACAAAATTTATATATACAACTAATTAAACTGAAGCAGCTGCTGAGATTTTCAACTTTTCACGTAGCGTAATTTAGCATTAGGAATTGCAGGAGGGAAACTTGAACCCTGAGAATTTCCTGGTTCATCTTTGCCAACAGGAACGAGCAGTTACGGAAATGGAATGAAAATATGAGATAAGGCCGCTTGTGATATTCGTGAATCAGTATAAAATTTTTAAAAGAAGTAATTTAACGCTAACTCTCTCGCTCTTTGCAACTTCAGATAGTCCTGACTGTGGACACTTCCCTTAGAAACCTTCAGACAATATCTCTAGACATTTTGCCAGTGGCCCACTGAAGCTGCATTATATAGCTCTGCGTCTGAGGTTCTGCTAAGTGCAGTATTTACTACTATCTCACATTTTTGTAGTTACTGAATGTTATTGAGCTACCCATTTCTAATCCCGTGATGAAAAATATGAGATATGCGTCCTTAACGCAACACAGTTATCCATCCACTGTAATACAAACTCATGTTTTTTTTAACAGGAAAAAAAAAAGGAATTTATTGTGACTGTAAGAATATGAAATCTCACAAGCAATACCATATTTGGTTTATACTTTGGTTTGCAGCACCGAGCGCTGGAAAATGATCTTTATTACCCATTTGGCCATTTCTGGTGGAAAACAGGAACATAAAGTACTGAAAATCATATTCAGAAATTTGGCTTTGGTGCGTGAAATTTCAGTGGTTCGCGTGACCTGATTTCACTGTCAGTACCATCATGGCGTGAATGGCTCTTTCTAGCAGCTTAAACGGGCGGTGAACCACTCGAACCCGCTCAAGCATTTTCAACCCAAAATGTCACGCACTATTTCTTTTACGGAAATCATGTCTCTGATGCCTTAACAAAGGTAAATCTAACGGAAAAAAAGTGAAGAAGTAATTTACCATCACCATGTTTCGTTACTAGTCACTTGTGGTATCAGGGGAGTGGGATAATATTCTTGCTGCAACAGATTGCGGCATGGAGTGGTGGATCATGACCAAGACCGAGAAGACGCAGCAGCAGATTACAACTGAAAACAGCACAGTACTAGTACCCATAATTTATTTATTTTCGACACAAGATAAGAAAAAAAACATTGTGTGAGCTTCTGAGATACCTCAAGTTAAGGATTATAGCGACAGGAAATTGGAGTATTAAAGCATCTTCAGAGTCCCCCCCTTTGTGGACTTTTTATGCGCGGTTGGATTTTTTTTACCAATACATGACTTGGACGTTGGACAGTACGTCAAGTCGTTCACGAGGTCCTAATGTGCAGTGATCAAGTGATGAATGTGGTAAGATGTGCCGAACTGTGTTTCTTTCTTTCGCTGAGATGGACTATATACAAATGTGGAAGATATTTAAGATTTCTTTGTATTTGAACTTCAACTTCAAACCAGTTAAGATATCTTGTTTCGACAGGTTCAGCTTGCATCTTGAAGCACTGAAGAACTTTACCAACGAAGGATTTAAGCTCCGAGAAATCTGGATTACGCCATTATTAGCACTTACCCAAAAAAAATAACTAGAACTAAGAAATTTTATTTTCTGAAAACAGAAAGAAAAACAGCGTAAGATTATAATTGGCAGATCAGAACGACGTCCTGCTTCACCATTGCCAATAAGAACGAACACTTACGGAAAATGGAATTTTTTTTACAGAAATGAAGAATATGAAAATGACCATATCTGGTTTGTACTTTGGTTTTCAGAACTGACCAACTAGCACCGGAAAATGATCTTTAATTTGTGAGATACCTCGATATATGGATAAACTTGTGGTCTTGCAGCATCTGAAATGAAGAATAAAGTGTGTGTCAGCTCAGTAAAGGAATGCTGAGTCACGCCAGTTGAACCAATGGAGCGTAGCTTGCGTGGAGTCTCCTTAATCCAGTCATATAAATACTGGAGAGAGAAAAGGAAAAGAGCATCTTTCATCTTAATCTCTTCAGATCTCAAATCGGCAATTTTAGGGTTCGTTTGTCGTAACTTTGAGCAAGGTTTCAAGAGTGAAAAAGTGTGCTACTGGCTTTGAGTCTTCAAAGAGAACTGATCAGTGGATAAAGAGGAGTCGTTTGAGCCTGGATTCAGTCCATGGTGTGACAGGAAGCTGAAGGCTGATCTGTTGCCTTCAGTGTTGGCTCAGGGAAGTTACTCTTGGTTATTTGTTCAATTCTTGGTCTGTTCTTGCTTCAGTCTTTTGCTGGTTGTAGCTTGTACTGGTGTGGAACATTTTGATTCATATTTTTAGTGAATTAACCGAGCCATAGAAGCTCAACGTGGAGTAAAGGCCTTACGGTCATATAACCACAGGATAAAAAATCTGTGCACTGTTCTTTAGCTTTTCTTTACTTGTGTATTTGGTTCTTTAGTTTCCAAGCAAGTTTAGATTTAGGACAGGGAGTGTTTACTTTAAGATTGAACTGTTTAGACTTAGTTCTATACGGATTGAATACTGTTTGAGTTCTTTAACGCTTAGGCAGATTTTTCCGCAAAGTGATATATGTGTTTAAGTAGTAGAAGTTAATCTAGACATTGTCATATCAGATTCTAGGATACTAAGAATCACTACATGAAAGTTTTCTCAGTGGAATTTCGTTCAAATACATGACTTCTTCTTTGGACAGCACGTCAAGACATGACATGTTTTCACAACTCAACAGGAATGTCTGTAAAACAAACTTTTTCCATCCGATGGTGCATTTATATTTTTTCTTCTTATGAACTCACGAAACAGTAGCAGAAAACTGTTTTTCCAAATATTATGATTGAAACAACTAAACCAATACAAAAATATTATATGCAGCAAATTAAAAATGGTGCAGGAGCGGACAGTTTCCATGGTTCACGCCGCCTAACTTCGCTTTCACTAGTGGAAAAAGACACTATAGCGACAAATTTTTTTATGTCACGCGACCCTGTGTCGCTTGTATATTACGTAACAAAATTTTTATGTTGCTTAAAACTATGTCAGGCCGTTATGGTAACGCGACAAAATTTTCGCG
>JAWWMW010090265.1:0-11841 GCA_035048345.1 Echeveria elegans
GTTTAATACGAAATCGATACCTAGATACGTAAAATCGGTAAAAACGTAGTATTAATACTAGTATTTGACAACAATGGGATAAGGTGCAATGCAGGAAACTGTTTCACAACAACCAAGCGATGCCAAAGGCCTTGTTCATTTTATGAATGATCTGTCATGGAAGAGGGAATACAAAGGATAGGCTGAGATCCTAGGGCGTTGCTACAGATGGAGAATGATGCTTCTGTCAAAAAGAGGAGATCAAATGGGGGTGCAAGGCAACAAACCGGAAGACTGCGAAAGCAAAGCTGTTAGCCTGTTAAACATGGCTGTGGCAGAAATGGTATGCACAATCTGGTAAAAAAAATGAAGATACAGAAGAAACTCGGAGGGAAGTGATCAAAATGGTTGCCCTGAGGTGTGGAAATATCAGACCATTGCAGCAGGAGCTTATGAAACTGGATGGAAGACTGAGATGATTGTGTAAAATACTAAAATCTCCATTTAATAAGCTGTACAACTCAACCTAATACATTTTAATGCATGGGGAACACATAAATTCACAGACAATGTACATACAACTCTCGCATGTATTTGGTATCATCGCTCAGGCATCTTAGAGTGGCAAGCTTATTTAGTCGACAATTGTTGCAGTACACAAACATAATGGAGCCCAACTTGATATGGAAGAGACAACTGTTTCTATATCAAGAGATGGCATCCAAAGTTGATCCCACATCAAACAACTCACATGAAACAAAGTTGTTTTCCCTATTAACACTCAGTCTAACTTGATGTTTGAGTACAACAAGGTGTCCCTTGTTAGGGGCATATTCATCAAGAAATACACCTGCAATAGAAGTAAAGAACATCTTAGATAGTACCGCTTTACTTATAAGACTGTAATCTGAAAATCTAGATGAAAAAAGTGGATGACAGAGTCCATGTGCAAGGAAGCAGAGTATCAAAACA
This sequence comes from Echeveria elegans, assembly GCA_035048345.1. Lineage (NCBI taxonomy): Eukaryota > Viridiplantae > Streptophyta > Magnoliopsida > Saxifragales > Crassulaceae > Echeveria > Echeveria elegans. Next base: position 952 of record JAWWMW010090265.1, read on the forward strand.
CAAGATACTTATTTGAAATTAGCAGAAAATTAATTAAAATTCACTCATTTATCGATTATTAAATTACAAGAAATCTATAATATCAAGCAACTATGTGTAAAGTTTGACTAAATTATGCAAGTTACGTGCACTTACCCCTAGAAGTGTTGCAACGAGGAGGATGATTCCAGTCATCCAAGCAAGAGTTTGCCTAACCAAAAGCACTCTAGCAATAATTATTGGGCCAGATGTATTATTGTTCTCTACCAACTCACGCAAAGATCGATACGTATATGAAACTTCGAACGAGGAAGCTAAATTAGCTGAGTATTCTTGATTGAGGAATACAACTCCAACAAATTGACCTGTGTAATAAACAGAGATGAAATACGACAGAGTATGTGATCACGTGATAGGAGTAAAAAATATTAATTGCCACCAAGAATTTAATACAGCAATAGTTACAAAGTTTTCTGGGACACAGAAGGTAGGAGTTCGTAGAGTGAGGTCTGATTCTATGCTTTAGGAGGTGCATCCAGTTTTTTTTTTTTAAACCCAAATTTAAAAATAGGACCGCTAAATTATATAAACATTTGAAATTGTCTACAAATTAAATTGAGTCGCAGGTTAACGGAGCCATATGCTACCAATACCAGCACACATAATTGAGGTCATACGACTACAAGGTCTCCAACGTACTTACCATTGTATGCATCAAGCAGTAAATCAATAATTTTCAGTGCTGTTGGAACAAAAAGCTCCGCTCTCTGGTTAACTACGCCTTCAGCTCTGTGTTCCTCTTTTAAAGTCTGCAGTACAGCACAATGTTATAATCACCACTCCTTGCACAATGTTCGAATCCTGATGGGTGCTAAAGCAGTGGGACTTTAGCGGGGTGAGTTTTTTTTTATATTAAAAAAAACAGATTTACTAACATTGAAAATTGCACGGAGTTTTAACTTTTTTTGCTATCCTTCAGTTGAAGGAGCAACAATCTTTAGTCCATACGAAGCTATGGTAATATTAACTGCCATTTGACTGTGAATTCTCTCTCCATTTTTCAATAAATGAATGATCAAAGGTAATTGCATTATTAAGTCCAAAGAAATAGTAGGCCATCCCGAGATTATCAAAGGATATACAAGTCTGACTAATATTTAATAAAAGGACAAAAAAATCTCACTGACTTGCAAACTACACAGCCTACAGAAACCAGGCTACAAATCAGTCCCGGCGAGCAAGCAACTCTTAAAAGCAACTCGATAAAACAGGAATAATACAGAAAACTGATTCACTACGGACATTGAAGGTTAGACTCAAGCATTTTGTAGGGATCACCATTACACTTACAGAAAATATAAATGTAGATTCCAACATGACATACCAAAGCTACCAGTTTTGCTCATCTGGCAATTTGGAGTCGTTCAACCGTAAGTTCCAAAAATAATTTATGTTTATACAGAACAAAAAATTTCTCTTTTGACTTGACAATGCACACTACTCACACTACAGAGGGGCGGAAGCCGGAAAGCAATACCTTCAAACAGTCAAAGGAACCCATCAACAACTCAGCGAGGCTCTGACCATCTCTAGTTGCCTCTAGATGTGAATTTATTGCTTTCTTAACATTGTGGATGAATGTCAGGAGACTGATTGCAAGCTCTCTATCTTCCACCTGTCGCAATTGCAGTTGTGATGACAGCACCTAACAGATAAATTATTTTCTGGCAAAAGCCAGCGATTCATTGTTATCCAGCATACCTTGGACATTTGCAGCCTTAGCTGTACCCCATTGTCCGAAGGAACTATTAGTACTCCATTTAAAGATTCCTCACCATAAGGAGCATAAGATCCACCAATAGACGATGCCTAGAAATTTTAAAATGTTAAAATATGCAGATGATGATTATCTAATGACCTAAGTGAAGACCAACATACATGTAAGATCCGGCTGAGTATTTCAGACATTCATAGTGATCAAGATCTAATTTAATCCCATTACATTATATGGAATGGTTATTATAAATCATGCGCTTAAGTATTGTTCCCCTCTACCTATGAAAAACCCATTCAGTCGAACAAATTTATGGTTTTGCCTTGATCCCGAACAAACCAACGATTAAACCCAACTCGTCTGTAGTAGTCATTGTAATTAGAAGCAGAGATCTAAAACTCACATAAAAAGAGGTTAAACTGATCTCATAAACAGTATGGTGATACACGATTTATCGTGTTTAAGCTAAGTTCATTTTAGACATGACTCGCCCTCATGATTATCAATTAGTTCGAGGCACAAATCAATTTTGTACTGCACCGGTTCAGTCATGTCAGTTTTGAAGAAATTCATTGACCGCCAATTTACGGTTCTTAGCTTTCAGCTCTCGTAGGAACAATTACAGACAATTAATATATGACTTACGAGATCAGCAATTTGCTGGTCTGTCCAGACATTGCTGCTAAGAGGCTCGTCCAAATGAATGACAGAAGCTTCTTCTCTGCCTGCAACAGTTTAGTCATCCATAAGTATGTTTAAATAAATTTTGGTGGATGGTGAGGTGATGCGGAGAGACTATGAACAGCTGAATCTAGAAAAGTAGCCAGCAAAGGTAGTCCACAGTAAGTATATCTCACTAATGAAAATGCTGAACGCACCTGGAAGCTGAATGCCCGCACTGCTTCCAGCCAGGTTGATCTTACGGTTCAAGGAATTAGTGAACCTTGACTGAAAAAGATGCTCGGACACTATGAAAAAAAACCAACGAGATTCAGCATTCTGAATAGAAAGATACTCAAAATCCAAAATTCGGGAGCTTGGAAGGTCAAAGCACTGCGACTACCTCCAGTTATCTTTAACAAAAGCACGGCACGTGGTCTATCAAATGGGCTGGGCGCAAGGATATCATTTAGCTAATAATATAAAAAAATAATTATCAGCAAACAAAAATTAGAGATTGAAATTAAAAAGCTAACACTTATATTGATAAGCATACATTGGCATACCTTTGACGCACTCGAAGCTGAAATTGAGTGGGATGGTGGAAAACCGAGCAACACCGACACAGCAGCAGCAACATCAGGAAGCGACACCAATTCACTCTGTAAAACATGGAAAAAGAGTAAGCAAGCACGGCCAAAAAAATTCTTACGATAACTATCTCCGAACTCGAACAAACCCATTCATTCAGTAGATTTTGACACAATATTCTAGCAACAAATGGAGTATATACACAAGGTGGTCGATTCGAGTTCATCACCAAAGCAGAGGCTAGTATAACATATGAAGCAATAAGAAGTAAAAATCATCAATAAAATATTTGAATGTCAGTGGCTATTATTAAATACCTGAGCATCATGAGAAGGAAAGCGAAAGAAGCTTTGGTTAGGACTGTCGATGAAGAGGACAGATTCGGACTGCGAAAATCCAAAGATGAAAAATTAAAGGATCTTGTGGTTACCGGCACTAATCAATCAGGTTTGACTTGTAATACATAATAGAATGGAAATTGGCATACCGTAGCGGCGTCGACGAGCAGGATGGAGCAGAGAAAGACAGAGAAGATGGAATCCATTGCCATCGTGTGATTGAAGGAAGATACGAGGAGGTTTGCGGACGGGTGGATCTCTCTACATTCACAATCAATAGTATTGCAAATCGTGCTGGCTCGGGATAGACATGGCCCGACCAGCCCCGAAGAGAATTGGAGTCGAATTGACGCATTCAAAATCTGTATTTGGTCCGATTCGGGTCGGATTTTTTTAATTTTTTATATTAAAAACATACAAAAAAATTCATTTAGTTTCTAACGTCAGCCTACTCGTACAGAAGTGGATTGAAATGAAACATATTGTGCTCAAAATACCACCATGTCTTATATTGTCAAATTTGTTTCCGTTCATACAAAGAATTGGGCAATGTGGGAGTTTCTGCAAAACTTCATTTTTACACATCTCCAAGTCCAACGAATGGCGAGCGGCGAAGGCGCAAGGCACCACCAGATCCGCTCCAAACTCTCCGCAACATTCACAATCGCAATCCTCATCCTCCTCTTTATCTTCCTCCTCCTCTCCGCTTCTTCTTTCATCTTCCGCACTTCATCTTCTCCTCCGAACACCGCCGATCTGGTCCGATCCGCTGGCTTGATTGTTCATTTTTTTAACCTGTTGTTGACTTTTTCAATTTTTTGAATATGTTAGGGATTTGGAGCATTCTAAGGTTTGAGAATTCTAAGTTGATTTTGAATCTGTCAGTGATTTGGAGAATTCTAAGCTTTGAGAATGCAACAAAGGGCACGACTAACATGAAGTTTAGAAACTCCAAGTATTTGTCTATGCTAAATCACTTGGTTGACCCAGCACTACCTCCGCTAAAAGCCATACCTTGAGCAATGGTTGACCCAATTCCGCTAAGCATGCCACCGTCGTGAAGAGCAGCAAGGGCTGGCGGAGGACAATGGTTCACTGGTGCAGGAGGGATACGTGCAGGTGCATCACGTGGTGCGGAGCGAGCAGATCGTCCTCCAGCGCTTTGGCGATCCATGAATCAAATTGAGGCGGCGTAAATTGATATGATGATGATGTCTTCTGAAGTTCTCATTGGGTGAGGACAGGGAGCAGTTGGAACTTGAAAGAGATGGGATATGGTGCATACATATCCCACATTGTAGGGAGTAATAAACCAAACGAGAAAACTTAGTATATAAATACCTATCACGTTTCAACTGAAGTAGAGCATTAAGTATGGGTTTACTGTAGCTCATTATTTCTGAGCCAAGCTCAAACTTCACACAAATTTTCTGTTCCAAACTCATTTTTTTGCATTCTGGACTGAAGTTTTTTATGCCCAAAAATTTTCTGGTTTTGGACACGGGCATATCAAAATTATTTCGGGTCGGGTTCGGGCATTATTAGTTGACCCGAATATTTTTTTGGGTCGGATTCGGGCCGGGTCATGCCCGTCCAATGCACACCCCTAATGCTGGCTAGTAATGGATGATCGGCTCATCGGGTTACGTTTCTCATCTTCAAACGGTGAAGTTTGATGACCACTATTAAAATTGTGTTGAAGATGCATTGGCATTGGCACTGCCACTGGCATGTGGTTTTAAATACCTATTATTCAAATTTTTTTAAATATTGAGTTTTTTTTTCTTTCATATTAACAAAAGTGCTCATTTGTTAACATGAGATTTTATATTGGTGTTTAAGTGAAAAAATATTTTATAGTGATGGTTTTGTGCAAAATGATATATTATAGTGTTGGTTTTGTGCAATTAGCTCTAAAAAAATATAGAATTACACCAAGTGACTTAGGGGTTGCCAATGGACGGTACTGAATATGGACAGAGTAGGGTAGCCCTACCTTTAAAAAATACAGTTTCAAAATCGTCCTTCATAAGCGCGCCATTGCTTCTTACATTATTTATACTCTTTCTTTTGGCAGGATCAATTAAAATATTATCTACATCAACTTCCTCTCGTATTTGTTGACGATGTGAACACTAGCTTCGCCAATATTTTCATATTGGACAGAAGGCATATCATTCTGCAATATGGATTTATAATATCTCTTCATCGATTTCCTGTAATGTATTTAAATTGAGAGTGGTAGTATCTAGTGAGTAAAAAGCTGAAAACCCTCAAAATTTAACCATTACCCAAGTACACATGAGTAACTTGGAGATACATCTATTGCAAAATGAAAAAGAAAGAAAGCACAATGCAAGCTAGCGGTCACAATCTAATATTCTCAACAATATGATCCATCACACACAAAATTAAAAAACAGACTCCACCAAAAAAAATTGGCACTTTGTAGCACCAACATAACCAGAAAAATTATCTTTCAAGTCTTCCAGAGAAAATCACATTCACAAAGCAAACTGCAATTGCAAGTTGCAACAAGCCTTTCCCTTACAAAAAAAATTACTACCAATTGTCCAATTCAACATTTCAACTTCAATATCTCAGACACAAAACGTCAATATGGAAACAAGTTTGCAAAGATTTCAAATAAATAAAAACCTGAACCACCTATATAATATGTCATATTAACAAATGACCAGCTTTTTTAATATAAAAAAATCATTATTTTTTAAAAATGAAAATATATTTAAAAAACTAAAAAAATTATACCATAAGAAAGAAATTATACCATATTTAAAATTCTATTAACCGTCAGTTTTTTTTTCAAACTTTTTCCTTTCTCAAAATTGATTTTTTTAAAATACAAAATTTTGAAATGAACCAAAGTCAAACAATGTTATATGTATATATCATGTATTTTTGTTTTAAAATTTTCATTTTTTCTATTTTTTAAATTTTTTAAAAATTTTTTATTAAAAAAGATGGTCATTTGTTAACATGAGATTTTATATAGATGGCTAAGTATAAAAATATTTTATAGTGGTGGTTTTGTGCAAAATGTTATACTATATTGGTGGTTTTGTGCAGTTAAGTCTTCCAAAATATAGATGTAGTCACAATATTTTATAGAGTAAATTAGTTTTAAACACCCGTTATTCCCAAATTTTAGACATAAACACCCCTTATTTAAATATTTAGATTTAGACACCTCCTATTTGTCAAATATTTTTGAAGTTAACACCTCCGTACAACGGCTGTAATTTTATCGTTAAACGGGTGAGACACGCGCATATTATTAGGAGGAATTTGGACATTAACACCTCTTATACGTAAATATTAGATTTCAACACCCTTAATTCTAAAAAAATTAGATTCTGACACACGTAACACACACGCGTGTAATACACCGTCCAATGACGTAGTACGGAGGTGTTGACGTCCAAAAAAATTGACGAATAAGAGGTATTTAAATCTAAATATTTAAGTAAGGGGTGTTAATGTATAAATTTTGCGAATAACAGGTGTTAAAAGCTAATTTACTCTATTTTATAAAAATATAAAATAAAGGAAACAAATAAATCTTGTATTGTTGATTTACAAGTTGCAAGTTTAATCTTTATTTGTCCTGTGATTCTACGGCAAAGTGTTGTTTGTTGACTTTGTGTTTGATGTCGGCGAGGGTATTGATGACTTGATCTCACCCTTCTGACGTTGAAGGGTTTGAGCGATGGAAGTCTGATTGCTTCTCTTCTGGCAGGCGGTGCTAAATGTGGCGGACTTGTTGAGTGCAAGAAAAAGAAAGGCGCGACTCAAAGCTTTATTCCCTCCTTCTGGATTTTTCCCATTTCATTATGAGACTGAAGCTGTATGTTTATAGAGAACTTAGTGGGATCGTAATACTGGGCTTCTCTATCTGGGCTTAATTGCTGAGCTGGCCACTAAGTCGAATTTCGGTCCAAACACGTTTCTTCGACCCAAGTTATTATTTAATCTATCGGGTCAACCTAAATTTCATATAAATTAATTAAATTAAAATTTTGTATTAATTCAAAATAATTCATTTAAATTCATTTCTTCGACATAAATTAATTTTTTAATGTCTGCAAATTGCCCCCTCATGACTGCGTTACGCGACACTATTTTCCGGTGTTTAGCGTGACGAGATCGTGAGTAATTGATTTGAGATTCATGTGAACGCCAGACCTCTCATAAGACCACCCGCATCATTTGTTTGTCGAGTCATTCTGTCGTTATCTAACTTGGCGAAAGAGCACTATCCGAACTTCAAAACGAAAATTGTCGGTTGTCTGAAAATCCCTTTTTTTGAGAATTGAATTTAGTAATTTCTAAATCGATTCTAAATTGGGTTCCAACTAAAAAAAATTGTAGGAGAATTATCTAAATTTGATTTAGAAAATTTAGATAATGATCCCGCTGCATCTTGATCATCTCTTCTTGGTAATTTTCCAAGTCCTAGTCTGTTTAGGTTTTCCTTCGGGCATGATCTGGTAGTATAAATAACATGTCATGATCTCTTCTTTATTTATTGAGAGCGCAGAATTAGCAACAGGTCGGTGGCTCTATTGTTTTTGTTTGTTCCTTATGGCTGACATCCTTCTGCCGGCTATTTGAACTAAACTGAGTGTGCACAGTCTGCTTATCTTTTGTAATTGTATTTTGTGCATGATATTTTTTTCTGTTGTTGTTCCATATTGTTGATTGTATTTTTTCATGACTGCAGACTACTTGTCTCACCCTTCTGACGGATTGACTTGCTCTGTGCTTCAGCACCTCAGCGAATCTGTTTTCAGCCATCGTCTCGCAGCCTTGCTTAATACCCCGACTTTGACTTGCTCATCAGCTTGCTTCAGGCGTTGTTCAACCGCTGTTTCAGCCACCATTCGTTGCACAACCGCCTTGCACAACAGTGCTGATTCAACCTACCCAGCCGACTGCGCAACGACCGCTTCGATATGCTCATCCATTTAATGCTCGGTTATGTATTGCTCAATCACTGGCTCAGCCCACCTTGCATTGCTGCGTTCTACCCCATTGTTCGTTACAATATGCTTAGTCGTTTGTTCAACTACTTTGCTCAACCAGCGTCTCAACCTGGTCATCAGATTGCACTGCAGCCTGCTGCTCCATCGTCTGCTCAACTTGCTCAACTGCTTTATTGTACATTCGTCCACTCAGCCACGTCCGGCTCAACAACAACTACTCAACTGACTGCACAACCAATACATCGACCCACTCATCAGATCGCTCCTAGTCGCCGATTTTCAATTGTTGCACCGCCACTATCTAATCTCCTCTCAAGGTCATTAGTTGGTTTTACGATCATTTACGGCTGCTCCATTGTTAGTTGCAAGACTCCGCTTATCATTGATTTGTTATTACTCTTCATCCTTTTGACTTTGTCATTGCTAAGCTGATTATATATATTTTATTTGTTTTACAGATGGTGTACCTCAAAGATTCTTGCGCGGGTGAAGAATCACATATTCGTGTCGTGTCTGACTCAAATACTCATCATGACCTTCCTAACGCACTTCTTGGCCCTTTAATGACTCAATACTCGGCTCATTGTGGTGCAAAAACTTATGAGGCTGTCGAGGCTTGGGAACTTATTCATTCAGGTGCTTCTTTCAAAGCCGCTAGTTTTCAATTGGCAATAAATAAGTGATTACTTTTGTGATGATAAGAAACTGGATCTTCCAACTGTCACCTACATCATCTCACTTCGTACTGCTTATTTTTCTTTGCATTACGGAGCGTCTTTCTTTCTTGATCCATATCACCCAACTTGCCTCTCTAGACAGTTTGGCTTTTATTAGGAGATTCCAGACGTAGTTCCTCATTTTCAGAAGGATGGTGAACTTTCAAGTGATATTGCTCTGAAACATCTTGAAATGCTTGTATGCAGAGGTGGTCAGACCAAGGTGACACTTCTATTATGCATCTGAACTGGATAGATTTTGGTACACCTGACTTTACGCGATGGTGGCGTCAATAACCGTGACTGGCCTTTGGGGGAAAGTTAAGGTTCTTGTTTCCAGTGTTAATTGAAAAGTGACAAAAAACTGTTGGTGCTAATACTTTACGATTCAAGGTCGACGAAGTTGACTTCACTGTTCTTGCGTCTCAAAAGAAAGGAGTGGTTGTTGTCCAATCTGGAAAATGAGCGCTTGATGATCTTGGTGATGATGATGAGGTTGAGGTCAATAACAAGCAATGTCAAGAGGTTAATAGAACAATGCAGGTGCATGACGACCTATTTGGTGCGTCCTCCAACGCACTTGAGCGACCCATCTAAGATGTTACATGAAATCGCATTTTTGGAAAGAAAATCTCCAAAACGTCGCTATTTCAGTAGTTGCGGACTCGCTCTCCTATTGTGGGAGTTCAGAATCTTCCGCAAATGTTTGTACGAAGGCATCTCTTATTGGTAGCAAAAGTGAGAGCGCATGCTTTTGTACTACTTCTCCTTTGCTTCAGTCAACCCGTTAAGGAGGATCATGACTTTACAAGATCAAGGGCCCACCTGGTTAAGGATTGTTGGCTAAAGAAATTAAAAGAAACTGCTCCCGAAAAGATCGAAGCTTTTGTGCCTGGTGCTGATATTTTTTATGAGAGTATACAGAACTTTGGTTGTGACGTATATACTTTTCGAGCTAAAGTTGATGCATATGTGAGTCGTGTCAAAGTCTTTCTCACAGCACAGGAAGGTCTTGTTACTGATGAAGACCCAGTTGATCATGTCATTATTGAGGTTGAAAGAAATCGTTAGTCTGTCCAAGCGATTCTCAAGGATATATATACGCCAAGCTGTCGAATATTTGGAGAATCAACTATCATCAATAGCAGAGAGACGAGTTAAGTTGAAGGCCTCGCTGCAAGCATTGAATGACGAAGTGACGCGTGTGAAGCATCAACATAGTCAGCAACTTGAAGAGATTTCGACTCTTGAACCAAAAGCCTGTACTCATGAGCAGCAACACGAAGATTTAAAGATTTCAAAGTTGAATATCAGGAGACTAAAGGAGATGGAGCATGAGTTGAACATGATGAAGAAGAATATTGGTGTTGCCACATAGTCGAGTCAACTTAGCAAATTCTTTTACGCTCTTTGCTATATATTTATTTTCACACTTCTACTTTCATCAATGAATGATAGTAAGTTTTTGTTGTTGTTTTAGTTTAGACGTTAACAGTTTATACTCTTGCGGGCCAAGAGTGTACAAAATTTTTGTTACTATTTGTTTAGTCATTGATTCTCTTGCATAGGAGATTGACTTGCCTTTTATCCTCTTGCTTAGGAGATTTATTTTCCTTTTATCCTATTGCTTAGGAGATTGGTTTTCCTTTTACCCTCTTACTTAGGAGCGTGGAGAGTAGTTTATCTTCTTGCTCAGGAGCATGGCGGACAGTTTATCCTCTTCCTCAATATATCAAGTGGCCGGAAGTATCCTTCTCTCTCTACGAGAGTATGCAATTCCTTCGCTCCTTTCATGCAACTCTAGCATAGTTAATGCATACTCAATCATA
>JAWWMW010090292.1:0-11836 GCA_035048345.1 Echeveria elegans
AATTTAACAGAATAGGTGAAGGTATGAACTACCTATTTTGTCCACTCCTTTAAGTTTTTTAATTTATTCTTACACAAATCACAAGAGCCCAGTCCGACCCATTAAAAATTAAAAATTAATAGTTGAAAAATTAAAAATTAAAAATTACACAGAGCACACAGGCCCGTTTAAATTTATACAGACCACACGGGCCCAACCCTTCCCATTAAAAAATAAAAAATAAAAAATTTATTTGATCGGATTTTAACCACACGGACCCAGCTCGACCGATTAAAAATTAGAATTTTATATTTACACAGACCACACGAGCCCGTTTAATTTTCAGAGAAACACACGGGTCCAATACGACCCATTAAAAATTTAAATTTACACATTATATGGGCCCGTTTAAATTTCCACATAACACAAGGGTCCAGCCCGATCCATTAAAATTAAACATTAAAAGTTTTAAATTAAACAAAAAGTGATCGATCATGTTCATATTTGACCTGTTTAATTGCCCATTCGAAATGAAACATTCGTCCAGAAGACTGGCGTACGCTAGTAATGAATAAAATAAGAAAGAAACTAATTTCACTTACAAAATAAAATAAAATAAAATAAACACTAAAGAGGGCAGATGCATATGTGAACTGAGCTTTGCTTGTTTGGCAGCCCAAGAATGTCTTCGTCCGTATCGTGCGCGAGGTCGACGAGCATAGCAATCGCGGCCGTCGTTATGCAGATCTCCGGTCTGCTTCTTTTCGTTTTTGGATTCTTCCCCGTCAAGCCAACTTTATCTGGTGTCAGGTTAGTTTTTCTAACCGCGCCCTTTTCCTACGAAATGGAGCCCTAAGTCTTTATTTCAGTTCAGTTATTATTGCCTGATTCTGATTTGACTAATCTGCTTTCAGTGGTGTTGAAAGTTTTCATCCACCTTGGGACGTGCCTGATGATCGAGTTACTTCTATTGATTTTCCAGCTGATGAACTTAAATCCTTATATCAGGTATTTCAGACTTCGTTCATCACGGTTTCATTGTTGGCTGGTGACTGGCTTTTGCTAGTGAGAAGTAGTTGCGGTATGGATTGATATGTCATGTGTTTTCGTGCAGAAGCTGTCAGGCGTGCCTCCACAGTTTGATCGGCTAGTGTTGATGGTATGTACATTATATGCTCGTGAGGGATTAATGCAGGAGATGTTTATCAGGATGAACATTATGCATTTACTTTACGGAATAATGTCAGTTTAGGTGATTGATGGTCTTCCAGCGGAGTTTGTGCTTGGAAAGAATGGTCAGTCTCCACCTCCAGATTTTGTGGAAGCTATGCAGTATACACAGTCCCTACTGAGGACAAATGAAGCAATTGGGTATCACGCAGTAGCTGCACCACCAACTGTTACAATGCCTCGCTTAAAGGTGTTTAAAGTGTCTGTTATTTTTATTATTTGGTATGGGATCAACAGTATGTTCTTACATTGGTTTTTTTTCCCCTTTCAGGCGTTAACCTCTGGTGCAATCGGAGGATACTTGGATGTGGCTTTTAATTTTAACACACAAGCTTTTCTGGACGACAATATTCTAGGTTTGAATGTTTGCATTTGTATTTCATCTTATTCATGTTATTGCATGACATATATGTTTCTTCATTTCATTCCCAGGACAGTTTCTTCGTGTTGGGTCCAAGATGCTGATGTTTGGTGATGAGACATGGCTTAAATTGTTTCCTGAATCATTCCATAGATATGATGGAGTCAGCAGCTTCTATGTAACTTCAACTCTTTTAAGCTCTGTTTACTAGCTATTGTTCATTGTTACTAGTTAAAACTTAGTGGGATACTTGTTTAAACTTAATATATTGAAACTATTATCCCTGGCTCTTACAGGTTAAAGATACTGTACAAGTTGACCTTAATGTGTCTAGACATCTTAAAGAGGAGCTATACAAAGAAGACTGGGATGTTATGGTAAATCAGCTTATCCCAATGTGAAAATCAGTGTATCGTCTTTTTTTGGAGGATAATTTCACTGGCAACTGTTTTTGTATCAGTTTATGGGCATGTAGTTGTACCTAGTTTGAACTCGAAATGACACAAAATATTTGAATTGTGCTGTTGATAATTGTAACAGTAAGTTGGCTGTCATTGTTTGTAGAAGTTGACAGTTCTTGTCTTGCAGATTCTGCATTATCTTGGTCTGGATCATGTGGGACATATTGGTGGGAGAAATAGGTATAACAGCTGACCGCTGTATGACCTTGGATTTGAGCTGCAATTATCATTTCTATAATTCTATGAATAGATGATCTTCTGTTTTCCTTCGCCAGTGACCTAATGATCCCAAAGCTCAGGGAGATGGATGGGATTGTTAAAGGCATTCATTCGAGTATTAAAGAAACCGGAGCAAATAGTGATAAGCGCACACTTCTGGTTTGTGCTGTTGATGCCATCAACTGTTATGAATCTTATGCTTGCATTATTGTTCATTTTCCACTTGATGTTCTGCTGATTTATCTGCCATTTCATTGTTATAAAGATCTTTTATTGAGTTTTTTTGTTGTTGCAATGTTCAGTTGGTAGTCAGTGATCATGGCATGACATACAACGGTAACCATGGTGGTTCATCATTTGAAGAAACTGACACTTTAGCACTATTTGTGAAACCAAAGTCCGTTGGCAGCCTATATGGATCTTCCACTGCGTCTGTTAACCAGGTAATTGACCAAGGATGATAGCATCAATAGAGTAACATTATATGTATAAGAGAGAAAGAGAAACTGTTTTTTTATCATACAGGTATCTACTTTACCTTTGAGGTTTGTCTAAGAGACTTTGTCACACTGATGTGTCACCCTTCCTTTTAAATCGTTTAAGTTACTTATGCTTAGTGATTTCTGAAACAGGTTGATATTCCTCCAACTTTGGCTCTTCTATTCGGGGTGCCTATTCCGAAAAACAACGTGGGCATCCTTGTTGCCGATATCATCAAAAGCTTACCAGGTTCAATAATTGTATTAGTATCTTCTTTCGCAAAGGATTTACTTAACTCAATAAATGTTAAATAAAATGATACGTGGACGGTTTGACTGCTCATTTTATGAATAGGATTTTGAGTGTTTGGTGGGTGGTGACTAGGATAAGTCTTATGTGTGTAATACTAGAGAGGCTGATAATTCTTTGGATTTACTTACATGTTAGTTCGTTGACCTTGCTTCCTGGTTGAGGAATGTGTCTGTTTTTCTTTTAAACAGTCTTTGGTGTGTTTAGGGGATCAGCAGCTAAGGGCTTTGGAGTTAAATTCTTGGCAGTTGCTGAGGTTATTGCAGGTGCAGTTACCTGGTTTCTCATGTGGAAATTCCTCTTGTTTTGAGCACTCAAATGACCTACAAACTCGAACAAGCAAGTCAAGTGTAAGTCCATATGCTATGTTTCATTCCTCTTGTTGTAGAGCTCAATTTTTACACAACTCCTGGAAATCCAAGAATGCTATCGGGTCAGATACCTGGGAAGACTTCAATGTCACTCGGACTGCATATTATGAATTTATAAGAGTTGCCAGTGATTGGTTGTCACATAAAGCTAGTGATGTACGATTCCTCTTCTTTCACAATTTTGATTGCTTTTTTCTCATTGCCATGTTTAATCTAATATGGCAGATTTTCTCTATTGTTAACTTACTGATTGGTACTCTTTTCAGAAACGAGCTGATTTTCTTTCCTTTGGAGTTGCGGCTATGCTTTTATCTTGTTTAATATTATTGAATCTGCTTTTCAAGTTCAATGGAAAAGCTAAATTTGGAGCATTGCACTATTATGGTCATCCTGACTCTCATGGTCTAATATGTTCGTGGTATTTTGACGATGCTTTTGCTTTGGCTGTAATCTTAGCTGTAATCATCAGTATGGGTTCAAGTTCCATGGTTGAAGAAGAGCAGTATATATGGAATTTCTTTACATCCACAATGTGTTTGGTGTTTCTTCGAAGTGTAACTCAACATCTCCCAACTAATAGCAGTGAGCATTTTTGTAGAAGCTTGCTGCAGTTTTCTTCTATCATAGTACTGCTCGGTTCTGGAAGGGTACTAAGAGGTTGGCATCAAGGTGGTGTTAATTGGACTTATCTTCCAGATATATCCAAGTGGCTTGAACAAGCTGGGAATGATTACATACAAAATATCAGACTAGTTTCCATGGTGCTGGCTATCAGTCTCAGCATATTTGCACTCTTCTTATTGAGGAGGTGCAATAATATTGTGGTTCTAGTTGGATTCATCTATTTAATATCTGCTTCCCTGGCAATGAGCCTCACTCTGAAATATGCAGCCAACAAACTTGCGTCAGCCGGATACGGAGCCACACTAATGGCGCAAGTCGTATATGCTAGTATCTTTATCTCCACAACTAGTATTGCTCTGTTAGTTCCTTGGTTTTTGCCGATTCAGACTGAGACTAACCAGATAGCTCCAATCAGTTCTCAACTTAATGGCAAGCAGCCCAAGTGTTCATTGTTAGAATTAAGAGACTCGGCTTATATAGTGGGGTGGGCGTACATTTCTTATTGGTGTCTTCTGCAGCTTGTTTTGCAGCAGCCAATAAATTCATCTCCAATGTTGCTAGTTTTTGTGCAGATCTTTGCTTCTTTAATGTATTTTTCTACTAGCGAGACGCGACATAAGCAGTGGGTGGAGGTGAGCTTGGTCTGTGAGCTCTTTGATGTGCGTAAGTGACACTTAACAATATTTTGTTTTGAGGATTCATGGATTCAATTGTTTTTAAAACCCTCAGGTTGCTGCATTATACTATCTAGGCATGGCTGGCCATTTTAGCCTTGGGAACAGCAACACACTTGCTACATTGGATGTCGCTGGAGCCTTCATTGTATGTTCTTTGGCTACGCCTGTTCTCTTCAAAATACTGTTCTTAATGAATTTTCTCAGTTCAGTGCTTCCCAAATATAATACCCCCTGCACTCTGCTTTGTCTGCATTTAGGGTATCTCCGAGCACTCCACTTTACTTTCTGGGACCCTAATGTTCATGATCACCTATGCTTCTCCGTTTGCTTTTCTCTTCAGCTTGGTTATGTACATTTCTGTGAAAAATAATAGTAGATCCTTGGATGGTACAGACAACATTTTAATGGAAGTATTGTGGTTTCCCTGTCTTGTTCCACTGGTCCTGAACTCTTTAACACTAACTGCGTACACTATCGTGCTGGTAGCAATGAGGAATCATCTTTTCATTTGGAGCGTCTTCTCCCCCAAGTAAGTGGAGTTGTACTTCATTCAAACACTGGTTTAAGAATGATTTACATTTACAATTTTTGTTTGTAGGTATCTGTATGTATGCGCTACTACTTTCTGTGTTTATTTTGGAATACTTCTGGTGGCAGCAACCATAATTTACATAAACACAGTCATCAGCTTTCGTACGAAGAAGCTGTCTCACATTCTCACCCAAAACACTGTTGCACCACTAACTTGAAGGTTGCTCTTATTCAGCATTGGTTAGAGATTGTTGAAATGATACAGTTGTAAAACATCGAACAACATCAGAAGAGAGCTGGTACAGATGGTGTATACCATTGCTAAGTGTCTTTGAAGTGGAACCTCATCTTACTGTAAGTTGTGATAGGGAAGAGAACTTGCTGGGAATCTTCGGAGCAGATATTTCCCATTTCCATCATTCAGACAATCTTTTTGACTCGTTGAATACCATTCTCCATTCACAGTATAACTTTTATTGAATTAAATGATGATGAGGTTCAGCCTGAGAAATCCCAAAGTATCCAAGGGACCGTGCTGGTGCTGGCAGTAGAATTGTATACTTTGTCAAAGAATTGAAATCATGTTTGTGTAAGCATGTGGGCGGACATGCGAGTAGAACTGAAAGAAAGACAGCATCTGCCTAGTGTGGATTTGCGAGGTTTAGGTGTTGGATCTTCCCAATCTGTAACATATTGGTTCGCCCAGGACGCATGATGTTCTTACTTTTAGTGGCAAGAATCGTTGGATCTGGAAGGTTTGAAGTTTTGCTTGGCGCGCATTTCCTGAAAGGTGTACTCTCTATTGAGCACGACAGGAAATATTAACCACTATGAAGCAATATGAAAATCATGTTTAGTTTAGCTTTGGCACTTATTTGAAAACCATGTTCTATTCACACTTAGCTTTGAGAAATGATAGAAGTAGACATCCATCTTATTTCTCTAATAAACATGGCTGAGAATCAGGAACAACAGGCATCCTCCTGCTGCACTATGTATGCTATTTATTCAATAAGAGCATCTCAGTGAGATCAACGTCAATGTTTATAATCACTCCAACCCTGCAGTTGGGCAGTACAGGTGTTCAATAAATTATAAAACCTTGATTAATCAACAGAAAGGGAAATGCATTCCTTCTGCCACAGCAGGCAGACTAATACAAATGCCATCTAGCTTCTGGGGTGAAACTCCTGCGGTCCTTATTTCATGCTACTTGTCCATAAATTCACCTTGAATAACTATTAAGAGCCCGAAACCACTGCTCTATGTTGTCAGATAAAATCGGGTTGTCCAGTTGAAGTTAGGCAACGATGCCACATGCGGCTGTTGGGGTCAACCACTTTGGGATATGATATCACTTCAGGGATCGGAAGGTACACGTAGTGTGTATTGCAGATACCTACTGTGATGCCACTGTATCCCGCAAATGCTCCATGAACCTGTAAACACAACTTTCAGGTCAAAGGCAGGTGGTGATGAAGGTACAAGATCTTTGTTTATATATAAGTTATAACAGCAAGGCAATATAATCAATTCAAAGGTTATTCAAGGAAACAAAGCTACAAGCCAACCAATATCGACCCCGTAAGACACAGGAGCTTGAAAAAGTAAACATCCTGGCTCACTGCCATGGTTTCATTAATGAAACCACTCCCTATCTTCTATTTACCTTTTCTAGCATCACTTTGAACTTAAAATCCCTTGACAAATTCATTGGTTAATAAATTGGTACGACAGAATGCATTTCACTTTATGTTACAGATAGCAAATGAATAAAAGAACTGAACTAATCTCAACAAAGAGGGTCATTAGTAGACAAACCGCATTTTGACCAAGAACAGTGCACAAGATTCCATCTGACGCATTTGCACGGACAGCACGAATCATATATGTGGGATCAATGTACTTCACATCAGCTGGGACTCCTATCTCCTTGAAGTACTTCTTTATCTGAAAGAAAAATGCGAATATGAATATGTTACTGATATCATATGTAAGCTAAGTGTATCCGTGCTGCTTATTTCCTACTGAAACTAGTCAATATAGTTCTGGTATTAGACTTTAGGTATAATGATATATACCTCTTGCTGTATGTGTACACCGATATCTCCTAACACAATGTTTCCAGATGCATCCTTGGCATTTGTTTGCTGAACCAGGTTCTGCATTAAATTGACAAAATATCACATATACATTCAAACAATATGACAATGATTCAATCTTCATAACATCCTGTCAAACTACCAGCAAATGAAGATAAATATAGGAGATATTTTCGACGCACAGGTCATATATACGATACTTATGGATATTATAAGTCAAGTGATAATGGTATCACCAAGACAAAAACTCAAATGACCAAATTTATCATTGCTAATTATAGCCGTGTTCTTTATTTGCATGTGCTCAAATCTGCTGAAGGTCATATATTTCACTGTTACTCGTATAGGAAACGAGAATAAATAATCAAATTGACGTGAACCACACCTGTCCAGCTCCTTCAGCCACACAAATAACCGCTGATTTCTTGGTCTCTATTAGGTGTTTCAAATGTGTTAGAACACCATGAGGTCCGTGTAAATTAAAAGGCACCTGCATAACATGTTGAATATTCAGGTGTTCATTCGCTCGGCATTTGATGCTCAGTCAATAAAAAATATTTTTACCTCGGGTATCAAGCATATGTCAATCTGTCCACTGGCCAGGGATGCTTGCATAGCTATGAACCCACTGCTACGACCCATTAATTTCACAACACCAATACCATGGTAGGCACTATGCGCCTATAATGAAAAATATCTAAAATTAGAAACTTGGCATTTATGCATAAGATAACAGAGGCTGACCCATGAAGTTGACTTATGCAGCACCTCAATATAAGCAGAATTAATTGCGCGCTGAGCCTCTTCGACTGCGGTGTCAAAGCCAAAGGTTTTGTCCATATGTAAAATATCGTTATCGATAGTTTTAGGGACACCAACAACAGCCACTCTCATCTGTCTTTTACGGCACTGCACACCATATATATATATATGGAGAATGAGATCGATGATGGCGTACATGCGTGAAAGAAGGACTTCTAGCAATATCGAAAAAATAGCGACAGATTAGAAACCTCATTGTGTATTGCATTGGCACCAGCATGGGTTCCATTACCACCAAGCACAAAAAGCATGTTGATTCCCCTTTCCTGAAACCCACGACGAACATGTTAAGCATTTACTGAAACTGACTACTGCACAGTTCACGCGTCATCTTATAGAACAAAAAGATCAGCATGATCAAGGATGGACAAAAATTACGCAGGAATCGTTTCCTGTACCTCCATACTGTCTACTATCTCGGGGATACTTGGCCCCCCTCGTGAAACTCCTAATAAGCTTCCGCCAGAAAGGTGAACATTTTGGACAACCCTCCTTGATAACTGATCAACCCAAAACAAATAAACCACTAAATAAAACAAGCCACAGATCTTCCGGTTTCATGACGTTCATTCCATTATTAGCATTGAATTAATGGGAAAGTGTATTGAACTTACTGGCATTTCACTAATATCTTCATCACGAAATCCTCTGTAGCCGAAAGGAATTCCAACAATTTTCTTTACACCGTAAATTTCAAGTGTGATGACGATCTGTAATAGCAAAAACGTATACCGTTATGAGCAGAAGCCGTCGAAATTTCTTATCCAGAAACAGAAAGTATAATATATGACATGAAATATGCAGCAAAGAATGACCTGTCTGATGACATCATTGAGACCAGGGCAGAGCCCCCCACAAGTCACAATAGCTGCTTTCACTTCTTCTGGTTTAAAATAAATCTCCTCTCTCGGCCCAGCTCGATGAATCCTATGATCATTGCATGTTATTTGTATATATTTTCACAAAAATATAAGAATCCATAGGTTAGATAATTCTAATTATTTGAATCAATGCATTGGATCTTTTATATAAGCACTAGAGTATATTTCGTAAGGTGAAATTCAGATATGTACTGGTTAAATATAAAGTTTTTTTTTTTACCATTGCTCAACCCAGGTACAACCAGGATCAATGCACTCGGCACCAGCAGATGTAGGCGAAGAGTAGTGAATGACCTGAAAAAATAAAATGAAATCCTCTAAGCAAACAGATTATACAAACAAACCACCAAAGCATATTGAAGAATCCAAGTTAGAGGTCAAACTATGGAGGCCGTTTTGATTTTTGAAGTACCTTGAGTAGAACTCTGTCGTTATTATTGATGTAACCATTCCATTTATCATCAGACGCATAAATCCCGTCCCCGACAACAACTGGAGGCCTTCAATACAAGGACATAATTTCCAAAGTTAAATCGACCAGAACACAACTCTCCTCTGCTTTACATGAATAAATTAAAATTTAAAAATAAGAGACAGACCTGCTCCTGAGGCAAAAAGTAGACGGAAAAGGTTGAGCATCAGGGAAGACGTCAGTGAGATGAGGAATGGAAAATCTGCGAGCGAAATCGTTCTGGAATTTTGTCTTCCACTCAGGATCCGAGAAGTCGATTTTGGGAGCAGAAGAACACGTTGCGCAGATGCGTAAGCTCTTAGTACTGGTAGCAGAGGATGAGGAGGATCGCACGGACTGAATCGGCTGACCCGACATCCAGTTGGATCGGGGAGGAAGCAGGGCAGCGGAGGACGAGGAGCGGATCGCGGGCGTCGTCAAGGATTCCATGGGAAAAGAGTGAGCGAAGATCCCGAGGAGGAGCGAATGCTTTGAAAGGAGGGAAGGAAGGGAACGAGCGAGAGAGTGGACAATGAGAAAACGAGATGAAGACGACGGGCGAGGACGAATAAAGACTGCGTGCGGGTGCGGTGTGTCGTTTGGATCCTGCGAACGATGCGGAGTTTATATATATATATATACACTTCGAGAGTTCCGACTACTGTTCCTGTTCGGTTTTCTTTTATTCAACTCCTTAAATGTTTTATATTTTCCTGTCTTCTTAAGTTTTTGTTTTTTTATTATTCCAGTTTTATCAACTCCTTATATGTTTATATAAATGTACCGCACTCGACGGGGATGCGTCGTCCTAAATGCGCAATCGAATCGGTCAAATAGGGGCGGAACTCGATGAACTAATTTTTAGTATCGTGCGGGCTGAATTTAAATGAATATCTTAATTTTTTTATCATATTCTTATTTTATCATATTTTATTTTTGTCTTATTCCTATTATTCCTTATTCCGATTTATGCTTATTCATATTCATATTTTTCCTTGTTCCGGTTTAAACTTATTTCTATTTTTCTTTATTCCGGTTTATGCTTATTCATATTCCCATTTTTTCCTTATTCCAGTTTAGGCTTATTCCTATCTTTCGTCGCTATATTTGTGGTTACTATTTTAGATATTCTATTATATATATAGCTTTTCATGTCTTCTTAAGTTTTTATTTTGTTTTTTTATTATTCCAATTTTATATTTAATCTTTCTATCGAAAAAAAGCTTCATATTTTATCTCTCACGATATAACTTATTTTCTACTTTGATCTCCATCTACTTTTTTTTATATTTCGTTCTCACACTAGCATTATTTCTTCAATTTTATGCTTAACCCCAAATCAAAAGATTTTTTTGGAGTATTTTATTTACTTCGGTCTCAAAAGGTACCCAACTTACCAATATCCAAGTCCGAAGCCTTCTTGAGATGTCTTTTGTTATAGTGTATAGTTGATTTTTTTAAATTTATTGATTGAGATTAAAGTTCAATTTCAATTAAATTGAATGGTTGGATTTATAAAAAAGAGAAAACCTTTTTTTGTCTGATATGTGATTAAAATCATGATAAACAAATGTTCTTACAATTTTTAAAGTAGCAAAAAGTACTCCCTTTACACATAAACAGCACAAATTAGAGGTTGATCACAAGATGGACACAGAACTACATAGCTGCATAATTTCATATGAGCATGGGAGTTCTCAACGTTAATCTAAATGGCTATTTCATATAACATGCACTGGCTTCATTGCGAAGACAATAGGTAACTAGTTTGATAATATATGACTTTTCACCTTTTGCTCTCTTTTTTAGTAATGTTTTGAGCTTTCCCAATTTGTGCACAGTTTTACATATTGCTTAAAATATTAACCAATCATTTATTATTATATGATACATTTTCTCTCTTTTTATTTCTTGAGAATTGAAGACGGAGTCTGAGGAATATTCGGGAGTGTGAAGTAGATTATTGTATATAATCCACGACATTATTGAGGCCTGACCTCTTGAAGTTTTAAGAGTCTGTCTCTAAAATCCAGGTGTGACAAACAAAACATATGATACAATAGTTTTTTAGTATTATTTTCAATGGAGAGTAAAAAAAAATGAAAATTATTTTTTGACAAGTTGACAGTGACCAAATAAGTCATGCGCAAACAATTAAAATAGCGGAGGCCGGCGGCCTCGGCCTGCATGCTTGAGATAGCATTTGTTTATGCCTCAATATAAAATGACATGTCCAACTCCAATAAATCAGCACTTCTTTTATTTTTTAAGGCCCCGTTTGGTTGCGGGAAAAAAAGTGAGGAAAGAAAATTTTAAAGAAAAATGATTTTCCATGAGA
>JAWWMW010090310.1:0-11836 GCA_035048345.1 Echeveria elegans
TACTTTGCCTACTCTTCACCTGAAGCCTATGCTCAGGATGAAGAAAATTTAAAAATTTGGAAAGAGATGAGTGCCCTCGTGGAGCGCATGTGCTGGAGGATAGCATCAAAGATGAATCAAACTGTTATATGGCAAAAGCCTCTGACAAATGACTGTTACAGAGAGAGAGAGTCGGGGACTCAGCCTCCCCTTTGTCGTCCTGGTGACGATCCTGATGCTGTTTGGGGCGTACCGATGGAAGCATGCATCACCCCATATTCTGATCGTGAGTTTCCTAGTCTAAATATCATCTGCTGAACTGACACAACAATCATATTTGGTGATTTGAATTTCTTTTGAAATGGGCCACAGTGCCACGTGATGACTGGATTATTAATACTGTGTTCATTTCAGATGACCACAATGCCAAAGGTAGCGGATTGGCCCCGTGGCCAGAAAGGGCTACCACACCACCTCCTCGTCTTGCTGATTTTGGCTTCTCAAAAGAATTGTTTGAGAAGGACACGGTAATTCTTCACACCGCCTTCTTGTATTTGCACTGAAACACATCTTTTAAGTGAAGGGTTTAAACATACTTTCAATACTATTGCAGGAAATGTGGCAGAAGCGCGTAGAGAATTACTGGGATCTCTTAAGTTCAAAAGTAAAACGAAACACGATAAGGAATGTGATGGACATGAAGGCAAACATGGGGTCATTTGGAGTTGCTCTGAGGGATAAGGATGTCTGGGTAATGAATGTTGTCGGAGAGGATGGACCGAACACTCTGAAGCTTGTATATGATAGAGGCCTTATCGGTTCTATACACAGCTGGTAAAGCATACTTTGGAATCCCGCATCTTTTGATCAGTTTCTACATCAGATTTTTAATCAAAAAAGCAAGTAACTAATGCTTTCTTTCTACAGGTGTGAAGCCTACTCAACTTACCCACGTACCTACGACCTTCTCCATGCTTGGACAGTGTTCTCTGATATTACAAAGAAGGGCTGCAGCGCTGAGGATCTGTTACTTGAAATGGACCGTATGCTCAGACCCACAGGCTTTGCTATCATCAGAGACAAACCATCAGTAGTGGACCATGTAAAGAAATACCTACCAGCACTACATTGGGAAGCAGTGACAGTTGCTCCCAGCTCAGACCCCGACGACGAAGACGTTATATTCATAATCCAGAAGAAAATGTGGCTCACAAGTGAAAGTCTCAGAAATGCTGAGTGAACTCTCATGTACCCTGATGTTTATGTCTGGGAAAAATCTTCACGACGCCCAGGTTGGTCTGCGTTTTTCATGCCTTGAGCTGTTTCTTCCATTGTTAAAGCTTAAGACAATTTTAAAGTTTAACATGTTTATTGGCTTTAAAGATTATGTTGGGTTTTAGGCCTTATTAGGGTGATATGATACTAAGAAGATTCAGAACTGGAAAAAATGTAAGATACATTGTTGAAGTATGTATACATACATACAGATGGGCAGTTACATAAATTTGTTTATCAGTGCAATTAGATCATGTTTATGATGTGGTGGCCATTCTCTTTTTGTCAAAATGCTTTGTTTATGATATCGTTTTCTCTGCGTTTCGTGTTTTTACTTATTTCATTTTGCAAAGTAAATACTGATCTATGGTTATGTTACTGTTGTAATGATCGACTGACTTTGATTGGATTCAGTTCAAACAGTTTAATCGATTTTAGTTCAATCTCAAAGTAATCAAACGACAGTAAATCAAGACACAAGAAATTTACGTGGTTATATGTCCTCTAAATGGGCTATACTCCACAGTGAGCTCTCAGAGAAATTCAACTTCACTATGAATAAAAGTCTTTACAAGTTACAGAAGCGAATTCAAAGGAATCAAGCAATTATCTCAACTATGACCTCTCACCGACAGCCTAGCGCAAACCAACACTCTATTCCGCTCAATTGCTTGTCTATTACACCGCAGCAAGTCCCTAAAGAGTGTTCGCCTTGTCAATTTCTGAGTTCATCGTCTTCGCAGATAGAATTTGGTGATTTCTGATTCGTGCCCTAGCTTCTGAAGTCCAGCCCCCTTTTATGCTCCGATCAGATTTTCAGTTTGCACAGGAGCCGTCCGATCCATCCGTCTTTTTCTAATCCTGACCGTCTGTTCCAGGAAGTTAGGTAATTCCGTTGCACGCGTTCCCGCCTCATGAAACGCTTCATTCCATTAAACGCTACAACGTCGTTTTTACCCAACGCAGCTCAGTCGTTGCAAGTGACTCTTCTCTTCAAAACGGCAAAGCTTCATTTGATCAGTCCTCAAACTCGGTCGTTTTGCTTCGCGCCCATCCTTCCTTTGAAAACCAAACGGCTAACTCCTGAAGCTTAGTTTCAGATAAGTTTCTGATCAGATTCAGACCAGGTTTTCACAACTTGTTGATTCACCTCAACAAATCCTCCACCTGAATCAGCAAGCGCAGTCATCCCTCTGCAAATACATTTCTTATTCATAGATTCATTGATTCATCTGTTCCTCTGTGTCACTGCTCAAGTACCTGCACAACAGATCAACTAATTCCTAACAACTTCAGGCATAACCTGAACTTGCTCACTGGAATTATTTTAGTCCCCATATCTGCTGGATTCTCAGCAGTATGTATTTTAAACAAATTCATTATCACTTGCATAAACCAACTCACGCACAAAATGGATTTTCACATCAATATGCTTAGATCTCTCATGGTAAACATGATTTTTACTCGGCTAAGTGCAGGCTGACTGTCTGTATAAATTTTCCCAACAATTTGTGTGATTTTCAATTTCTTAGCTAAAGACATTAACCAAACACATTCTTTACATGCTTCACTAATAGCATTGTACTCAGATTCAGTAGTAGAGAGTGTTACCATTGACTGCAAACCTGACTTCCATTGAATACAGCTTCCAGCCAAGGTGAACATGAATGCAGTTGTGGATTTCCTTGAGTCAGCGTCTCCTGCAAAGTTTGCATCTACATATCCTACAAGATCAAGTGAAGTATGTTTCTTTTCATATCATAACCCAAATTCTAAAGTTCCAGCAATGTAAGAAATCACCCATTTAATGGCAGTCCAGTGCTTATATCCTGGATTTGCTATAAACCTGCTCAAAACTGATATAGGAAAAGCAAGGTCTGGCCTTGTACTGATCATGACATACATGATAGAACCAACAACATTAGAATAGGGGTAATTTAATATTTTAATTCTGTCTTGTTCAGTTTTTGGACACTGGTTTTTATTTAGAATAAAATGAGCATCTAAAGGTAAAGATACAGTTTTACAATTTAAACTACTGTACTTAGCTACAAGCTTCTCTAAGTAATGCTTCTGATGCAGTTTCAGTTTGTAATTCTTTCTATCCCTCTCTATGTTCATGCTTAGAATTCTCTTGGCATTTCCTAAATCCCTCATTCTTAATTCAGTGTTAAGCTTCACCTTTATATCAGAAATTTTCTTTCCATCCTTACTAATGATTAACATGTCATCTACATACAATTTGATGTAAATAGACTCATTCCCATCAAAGGAATAATAAAGGCAGCTATCATAATCACTCCTAATTAACCCTATATCTAGCACAAATGTATCAAATCATTTATATCATTGACGTGGGCTCTGCTTAAGTCCATATAATGACTTGTTCAACAACAGTGGCGGAGCCAGGGGGCGGGGGGTGCGGCCGCACCTTCCGCGGCCTGAAAACTGACCGGGTATACACCTACCTTTGCTTCATCGCCCGACAGTCGCGCAACCAAACGCCTTCATCGCCCGTTCTCCGCTTCATCGCGCAACCCTCGTTTTGCAATTTTTTTTCTTTTCCTGTTTTCGTCACAAAACGAAAACAGAAGAAAAAAATGGCTGTAATCTTATCTTCTCTAGGTTTCTTTAACTATAGCAATATACCTCTCTGTTTTATCTACTTTTGTTCAGTACTGACCTACTGTTTTTCACTCTAATTCTATCCAAGAAAATTTAGTAACAACTATGAAGCAGCTAACACTAGCACCAAGATCAACGCAACATCAATCTGTCCTAGAACTACTTACACAGCTATCACTACAGATCAACAGGTAATTGAAAGTAATAACAGTACTGAAAACGTAAAACAAGAAAAGCACACACCAATTTTATCCCGTGGTTCTTCAAGGTTTTTCAACCTTGCTTACATCCACGTTGGAGCTAGTCAGGCTCCGCTTTGCACTATGACTTCTGCTGAACTTGCAGATCAACGAGTATCCTTACACTTCTTTGAATCTTGAAACCGATCCAAGCGAGCCACAACCAAGAATATGGTTCCTTTAAACACCGATCCTTCACCAGATCAGAAACAACCAACCTTGAACACTCAGTATAGCTAAACCACTACACTACACTCGCTATTCACTCCTCTCGCTAAATCAAACGAGCAGATCCACTTGCGGCGCTCAAACTCTCTGGAAAACCCTATCCAAGACGGCTAAACGAAGAAGGAGAAGTTGTGTTTTCCTCACTCTGAGTCACAGCATTTGTATCCCTCCCTTTCCACCGTTGGATCTGATCTTAATCAACGGCCCATAGATCTCCATCTCACGCACGCCTGGGATCGCTGACCTGGAAGCCAACATTGGACTTGGGCAACAGCAGCAACGGGCTTGGGCCAGCAGCAGCAGGGCTTTGGGCCAGGACTTAACTTCTACTTCAATCACCGAAGGCAAGCTTCCTCATAATCAATGGCCGTTCTTTGTGAAAAAGCCTTGGACTACTAGCCATGCTTTATACCTTACAATTTCATTTTTCTCATTACATTTGTGTACAAATATCCATTTATAACCAAACGGTATTATATTTTGGGCATTATAGCAACATGCCTGAATACTTGATTTTTCGAGGGAATTTAGTTCCGCTCTATGACACTTTTCAATTTTGACCAATCATTTTTTGTCGGCATTCTTTGACCGATCTTGACTCATAATCATCATTTTTTCTTATGCATGGCCATGCATAAGAAAAAAATGTCATCCACGACAAATGATTTTTTGTTTCATTGATTTCCGATAATTACGTATATAATTATATTTCTTCATGGTCATCGATCATTTCCGGATATATTATCATCGTTTGGAGATGAATTCTTATTTTCCACATCTATTTCACTCGGAACAAGCACTGATGCACTGCTTAAATATGAAAAAAATTCCTAAAATTTGGGAATATAAATTTATAAAATACGAAATTCTGGCAACTAACCAATCTGATTCGAGCAACGTCCAATCATGAGATTCCTCGCCAATCCACTCCTAATAAAAGTGCCAAAGATGAAATCATGAAATCCAGCCACTACCACATACACATTAACCATTTCACACTATGTTCAAATTGAAGATGATAGGGGACGTTTTTTTTATACTTGTTTCAAAGGAGACTTGAGAAAAGTTAAAAAGATTTTTAAGGAATGAAAAAAATGAAATGAGTGATTGTATCAAATGTCAAATTAATTTAAATTAAATAAATAATATGTGAAAGTGTGGTCGTGGACTTGTGGTGAATATGGTTGTCGAAAATGCGATGAATGTGTGGTTGTGGTGAGTGAAGTTATTAAATTAAATTAGTATGAATAATAAAATATATTTTATAGATTATTGAATTTAAAATTTAAGAAGGGATAAGGAATGTGTCCTAAAAATTATAGAAAAAAAAACAGGTCGTACATACTAAAGGAAAAATATTTTTTATTGATGCCAACCTTACCCTCCATTTGGATTGAGAAAATGGATGAAAAGAAAACAATATAAAAAATTTATAGAAAAATAACTTTATATCTAAACCTATAAAAGAATAGGGAAAATGATGTTTAACCAAGCCTAAAATTACACTTTTACACATCTATTCACAACTTCACCTCTCTCTTCACCATTAATTACAAATATTCCATTAAAATTAAAGATAACGGGCTCAATCTGGCCCATTAAATAAAATTTAAAAACTAAAAATTGAAAATATTAAAAATAAACAGTTAAAAATTAAATTAAAAATTAACATTAAAAATTAACATTAAAAATTAAAAAATAGCGGGAAACATTTAACATTTTTAGATAAATCAAATGGAGACACGAGAAAAATTTCCGTCGGGACGACGGGAGCGCAGCTAGTAGAAAATAGAATTAAAAAGTATGTACTTGTTATAAAAGTAATAGAATTGTGTGAAAAAAATAACAAGATATTGAACGAGAAAAATAGAGGAAGAACGCTTGTATTTTATTATTTTCACTTGATTTGTCTATACATCTTCACATATAAACATGTGTATACTAGATGCGACAAATTGAATGGATTGGTTGGATTATTGATGAATTTTAAATGGATTGGACCATTTAATCCAACGAATTAACGGATTAGCTTAAAATGTCATAAATGGTTGCTGAAATCTATTTAGTCTAATGAATTTCATTAATATTTACACATCATTTACACATAAATGGATTTCATTCATCTGTTTATACTTGTTAATGAATTTCATTAATTCGTTTAACAAATTCTTAATGAACTTTACTAATCCATTTACCTAAACTGATTATTTTGCCACATCTAGTTTATACTACTAGTATATGAAGCAAGTGAAAAAAAACATGATCTTCCTCAAAATGAATAAGAGTAAAGATGGAGTTATCATGTGGGGGGTAATAGAGCATCATTATTACATGTAAGTGTAAAGATTATGTGAAAAATGTGTATGAAATATAAAGTATTTTCGTCCATTGATTAGAAGTAAATGAATGGACGAGATCGAAGGAGCAAAATGGGGATGAAGTTATCAAACAAAAAAGTTAACTAAATATTCATAAAAAATCAGATTTTTCATAGAAGTCGAATATTTGAAATGGAGTGATGGGATCTCTTCATGCTTTTTATATAATTTAACAATTTTTCACCTTAACGATTCCCTACATGTAATTACATAATAAAATCACAAACATATATTTTATGTTATGAAATTCAAGGAATCCACACTACATCATTTGTTTCATAACATAAGTTGCTTTTTCATTTTCCATATCGAACCAAACATTTTATTCATTTTTTCATCCTAAGAATTTTCCATGATTGATAAAATGATCAAACTTTTGGCCGTTTTACATGAACCACAATAATCAGGTTGGATTCTGTCTACTATTCTTACTCGATGGCGAGCTCTTCTCCTCTGTGTATCGCTGGCATAACTGGAACACTCATCGCCTTGTCGCGCATTTTATCTATACTGTCTTTAGCCCCACACTGCTTGCTGCTGCTTTCAGCCCGAATGCCAGTCTCAAAAGCTGGTTGTGATGCTACTCCATTACTATTCTCACCATCGTTCGGCAAAGGAATTACTAATTCACGTTCCACAATGTCATAGTAATTTCCAGTTCTTACTTCCTGCGCAAGAGAACACCAGCAGCAAAATAGCCACTTAGCGCAATCTGAGAGTGATGGATTATTTGCGCAACAAGCGTCATTGTTATCATTCGGAGGCAAATTGTACAACTTCCTCATCTTGATTCTCCATATTCCACCATGAAGCAGACCTAGCAATGAAAGTAACAATCCAACAAGTTCCAAAGCCTCGCTGAATACCTCGTTATCGATACGAACTGAAGCCAAGTAAAATATTCCTAGAGGAGATGTGCAAATGAGTACAAATGTTGTAACATGAACATACATGTTCCCCAAACCAAGCCTCTCCATGTTCCATCCAAATACGCAAAAACAGAAAAAGAATGACAGAGTTGCCGCGGACCTATCGTCACATATGTCCACTAGGCCTCCTGCCCACTTAGGCTTTTCCTCAATAATTTTCGGTTCATTTCTTGACACAAATGCCATTCTTGTCTCAACCACCTGCGCTTCTTCGTCCTCTATATGGTCTCGGCCGAGAGGGCCATGGTTCATGAGTATAACAGCTGTGACCGGAGCAGCAACGGATACAACAAGACATACAGCAAGTATAGGGGCAGGCCGGTCTGGTTTTCTCAATCCCATATTCAAGCCACAAAGTGCATACTGCGCGAAACAGTTGACATGAAGTAACACCACAACAATCATCATGTTGGTCCATTCCTTAGGCTTGTAAGTTCCATCCTTGCAATACTCTTTCCGAAGTATTATAACATCATCAGGTCTCCAACGACATAAAAGGAAAAGATGGTAAAACCTTGTCGGATGGACGTAGATGCATAGGAGAGTGAAGAGCGCGTTTAAAGTCTGATTCGGCACTTCAAATGATAAATCAATCAAATGCTTGTTTTTATGCAACACATTGTCTAGTAGTCCTGTTAGTGAAAGGAAGAAGGCTATTGCGCAAATGAACACCGCACATAGCCATACGAATAACGCTACGTTGAGTGGGTCTTTGAACCATTCCTGTTTTACCTTGGCCTTATTAGGCTTCAATCCGACTGTTGCTATTCCTTCATTTGGATCAGTAACCGAGGAAGCGGACATCTTCGTAGCCCTGAAAATGAAATATATAATTAGTGAAATGAAACAAAACATCAGCTCAACTTAATTCGTGTTGGCTACGCATCAAATGCAGAGTTAAGAACAAGTCAAGATGTTATTGCTGTGGTTCAGAAAACAACATGCATGTGTGTACAAGAACAGGATAGAAGCAGAACAGTACGCCTAGTTCAGAGCACAACGAACAGCTGAGCCGCGACAACCTAGTACAGCTCAAAACTGTGTTTTCATCAAAGTGACGAGTGGTCAAAAATGGACCAAATTCATTGAAAAAGTTGCTAGTTGTACTTGTACCCGTTCTCCGTGATAATAGCTGCTGAAACCAAATGGCCTCCAACTTCCTTTTTTTTTATCCGATAAATTGATAAAGATTTGGTTTTGATTTTCTGTTTGGATCAAGTTTTGCTGTTAGGGTTTTCCGTTCAATACATATATACGCAGCGTAGACGCAGAGAATGTAGTATCAAATTGGTTGGTCGGAGTAAAACGACATGTGACCAACTAATAAAACGCAGTACGTCATGTACTATTTAGGCACATTGCTTTGCGCACGAATTCTGCCTACAAGTGTTTTCATGCATACTTTTAGTCTATAGTTTGTGACGGTTGAACTCCATACATAACATAGTATAAGTACCATCCGAAGCTGACCTAACGATAAAGAGGAATGTGGAAGGATGGTATAGCAGTAGAACAAAACTCTATGCCGGTCTTTGTGCATTTGATAATGATGGAGCCTTGTTTAGGATATAGATCAGGTAAAAAATGTCTAAATATAAAAGTATAAATAGAGATCATAATGTAAATATTATGTTTGAATATTTGCTCCCTTTTAATTTAAATATCATTTAATATTATGATTTAATCTGAGACGCAGGATGAATCAAATGAATGAACATGATCTTTCTATACTTTTTATTTTAAACACCCATACGATCATTATCAACATCAATTTGCAGTCAATTTAATAAGATTTTAGATTTATCACCCCTATTTAAGAAGGTTTAATTATCTTATAAGATGTAAAGATTAGGTTTAAAAAAAAAATCATATTTGACTGTAATTGGCTTGCAGCCAAATCCCTTGTTCCGTTGTGAATGATGGTGATGCATTAGTGGGTCAAACTCCCAAAGCTTAATTTTGTGTATTCCGTTGGAA
The DNA here is from genome assembly GCA_035048345.1 of Echeveria elegans. Classification (NCBI taxonomy): domain Eukaryota; kingdom Viridiplantae; phylum Streptophyta; class Magnoliopsida; order Saxifragales; family Crassulaceae; genus Echeveria; species Echeveria elegans. The sequence goes on from JAWWMW010090310.1 coordinate 9,631, forward strand.
TCCGATACTATTAGAGCAGTATGAAAATAATGGAAAACATAGCAGCAAATGGCATGAAATGTGTTGTTCTGTTTCGATAAAACAACAACAAAAATCATTAAGTTTCAGAGCCCGGCTTTGTAAGCAATACCAACAGGAATCCACTTGTCACCCTGTATGAACGACTTACTGTAAATGCACCGGCAGCCTTGCTGGTCAGATTCTGCTTCAACCCTTTCCAACTCACTCTATCCTTTGTCACTGCACCAACTCCAGTATTCAAATACTCTGCGTAGAATATGGTATCCTGGCCATGGAAGCCATCCTTCCGGATGGATAATGTTCGACAATGACGACAACATGAAAATGGAAGTAGAGTAGGCCTTCCATGGGCGTCCTAAGTATATATTTACGCCTGGATTTAATTGTGCATCCTTGGATGGATGTTCCGGTATTCATATTGGGGTCGGTCTTTCCTTGCGCTGTTATGACGTTCTTCCGGCCGGGCATGGGTCTTCTTGGGAGCAAGTTGCAAGTCTGAAGAACCACTGCTGCGTTGCCAAAGATGAAGTCAACTGTTCCGATGATATCACATTTTCTGTAGAATTGTCGTATATAGAGTGTCTTGAAATGCTTCGAATCAAATACTGACATGTCGGAAGTTGAAAGGAGCGCCACGGCCTGTTGCTTTGACGGTGTTAACGAACCCCATGTCCCTTGCCATGAATCCTTTCCCAAGCACAGCTGACAAATTAAATCATATCAGAAAACATTAGTCAGTTATCTTGTTCCTCAAGTACTGAATCAGAATCAGATGTAGAACAGTCCAGTCCAAAACAATACATATAAGGGAAAAAGAATTAGAGTTTGAAATTTGAGGGAAGAATTTGAACTTACAGAAGGTGGCTGAGGAAAATGTGGGAGTTCCATCAACGACATTCAAGCTGCATGGTCTTGTTGAAGCCGTCTCCCATCATCACTACATTCCACTTATTATTGCCAACCACAACATTCTCCAAGTACACACACCTTTCTTCACGTAAATGATCGTTTTCTGACTGCTCTTGTCAGGAACAGAACTCAAAGCCTCCGATATGCTCGTAAAGTTTCCCCTTCCGTCTTTTGACACAGTAATTTTTGTTAAATTTGTTGTAGTATTAGACATTAACCTCCGTGCCCCTGCGCTGAGCCACTCTGGCTCATCCTCAGTGGTCAGCAATTTTCTCCCAAGGTTCAATGATCCAGTGATGCCGTGGATACGAAGTTGACAATGGCTAGACTGTTGCTTGTCAACTCGGTGGAGTTGCGGAGCAAGTCTTTGACTTTACTTTTGATTTCTTGGGTTTCGAATTCGAAACCGTCTAGGCACGTTTCTTGACTAGTGGCAGCAGTGCTCAGCCATGTCTTGAGATCATCAAGAGAATAATGAATGAGGGACAAATCTCTTGCTACTGACAACGAACTATTAACGTGGTCGGTACAAGGAGTTTGCAATTCTCTACAGCTGATTTGATCATATTACTGTTCTCCACTACACTCCTCCAGAACGGCTCTCTGAAGTGTTTCGAAGCTAGTTATGCTTTCGAATTGATCAGCTGACAGTGTTTCCAAGTGCTCAGCTCATTTCGAATTAAGTAGTTTGTACGGCCTGTAGCGTGCTTAGTCCAGTTTCTGACAGTGTTTCGGGCCGGATTCAGGCAACGTTCTAGTGAAATTCTTCGAACAAGGCCTTTTATAGTCAAATAACCACGGTGCACATTTTCACTTTTCAGTTCATTCGACTCAATTTGTGTTTGTTTGTTATTGGGTTTCATCGCTATTCGATTCGATTCAATCACATCGATAAGGTTCCAGATGATCCAACATACGTACTTTTAACAATAAGAACACAGCAAGTGCTAGATCAAACATGGATATAAACTGAACACAGTAACGGTTAGTTTGAATGGAAAATTAGCCAAATATAAGTATGAACACATCAGTCATTCAAAATTTAATGAAAATACAGTATTTTTTTTTTCCGATTAGAGGGTATTATAATTGGAGATTCATAGATCATATAACATCTAGCCTATTACAATATCAATTATGTTATCTAATTCTTCGGTAGACTCTCATCATACACACTTCAAACACTTGGGTACTTCTACTACTCCCTCCGTCCTGAAATGATCTTCCTGTTTGAGTTGATGACACGGTAATTAAGAAATAATGAGAGTGTGAGAGT
>JAWWMW010090320.1:0-11836 GCA_035048345.1 Echeveria elegans
AAGCGCCCGATGTTGTTTATATAACACAACAACGACACCCCGAACAGGTTATAAATCCTGTCCATCCTAGAGCAGAAAAGGAGCAGAAGCACCATACAAAACAAGAAAAGGAGCCAGCAAATATTACATAAACACCTGCTGATCATACGAAGAACACGGATGAGGATAACCATCACAAGATAACGTCGCTTGAACCTCCGGAGGGAGACTCTCTATAGAGGTAGTTCTAACACTGTTCGGACTCGAGTAGCAAAGGGCTTCAGCAGGCTTATTAAGCGAAAAACTCACTCTAAAAATGTCCATCTGAGAGAGATCTTTCGTCAATCTCCTTTTAATCTGAAAAAGGGGCCAATCAACCGAGGAATCACGGCCTAGCAGGGTTATGACTTCATGGGACGCCTGAATAAGCACGCAACAAATCCCTATGATCTTTATCTCTGAAATCAAATGAAGCAGGCATTTCAGGAAATGCTTGGCCGAAGAAGTAATTTTCAAGGCAAAAACAAAAGACCCATGAGAATCACGAATAATAGCAGCAAATCTAGAGCAAACATGAGACACATCGCTACAGCGGTAAAAGGGTACGCATTCTGTCGATTGGGCATAATTGGAATTAAAGCTCCGGACTTCGGCGAGTGTGGTGGTGATTGGCGGCGGTGGGAGCTAGTTCCTTCTCCAACAATACCTTTGTTCTTTCTAGAATCATTTGTACGCACCATGGTCGAAATTTGGAGCAAAAGAGGGGAGATTGGGGTTTTTTGGAGGTGGAATTCGAGCTTGGGAAGGAGAAATCGCGGCTGGAGAGTGGGGGAAAGAAGAGGAGTGTTAGGGTTTTGTATTTACTCAGTCGAACCGATAGGTTTGATTTGCTGAATTTTACTCGATCGAGCTGGAAATTTACTCGATCGAGTAGAAAGCATTGGTTCAACCGGTTTGATTGCGCGTTATGAGATCAGAGGAGGACTCATACACATGGTCAATAAAGACCAATTCGACGGACACAGTAACCCACACTATCATCTACGTAATTTTACAGAAATTTATCGTACTTACAAAAATATTGGGGTTCCGCAAGAGGTGGTATATATGAAACTCTTCCAATTTTCTCTCTCGGACAAGGCCAGAGATTAGTTGCAAAGTCATGAACCTAATTCGTTCAAAACTTGGTAAGGGTGAGCCCAAGCTTTCGTAAAACAATACTTTCCACCAGCGAAAGTGAAAAGAATCAGGGACAAAATAATTAAATTTGTCCAATCTGATTACGAATTGTTTTACAAAGCTTACGAACGATTTCGAAGTCTACTGCGAGACTGCCTTCATCATGGATTTTTAGTAAGTGGGAGTTGTTGTTCGCTTTCTACCAGGAATGAACGAAAATGTGCAAGCACGAATGGATCAAGTTAGCGGAGGAGGAATAATGGAGTTGACCCCCGCAGAAGGATTTAACATCATTGAGAAAATCGTTAGAAACAACCACCAATGTGGCGGACAGCGCAACAATCTAAAGAAACACGAAAATGATTCCAACCCTAAGGTAGCCACGCGAGAAGATTTAGATTCGTTGGCGAAAATTGTAAAGGACTTGGCGCAATCGGTTGGAAAAATGAGCATCAGCCTAAGAAGACAGCAACCCGCGGTCTACGAAGTAAACGAGAGACACAAGGAAACATATGACACAAAGTTGCCAAATCAAGGAGACGATGTCAACTATATCGCCAGAGGACAAGATCGTCCGTACGTACCCCCTCTAATTCAAAGGCAAGAAAAACAAGTAAGATTCTACCCGGATGCGAAACCTCAACCCTCATATAAACCCTACGAAAATCCTACACAATCTAGGAAACAATATAGATGAGGAAACCAATCTAGGGGACGATATTCGGGTAACTCAAGTAATCAAAACTGCGTTCCGAGGCAAGAAGACAAAAAGCAAGAGGAACCGTCATTAGCTCAACTTATGACGCAAATGACGGCAATGCAAGCCCAGCAAGGTAAGGACATCCAATTCTTAACGTCTGAACTTCAACAGGAGAGAGCATCCCGAAAAATGTTAGAGACGCAACTCGCCCAACAAGCCTCGAGTTCATCAAGGAATACTCGAAAACTACCCTCTCAACCGGACGTTCAGTCCGCTGATGTTAGCACAATAACACTCAAGAGAGGTAAAGTTCTCGATGAACCGATAAGAAAGGAGAAAATCCCAAGCAAAGAGATCGAGAAGGAGAACCAATCCGAGAAGGAAAAGGTGGCTGAGGAAGAGGAAGCACCATACGTTGCTCCACCAGCTCACGTACCACCACTCCCCTTCCTTCAAAGAAAATGAAGGCAAAGGATAATGCTAGATTCAACAGATTTGCGGAGATCCTAGGAAACACGTCACACTGCCATTTTCCGATGTAATATCTCAAATGCCTACTAACGCAAAATTTTGAAAGATATTAATACACATAGACGTGAATTTAAAAATCTAGATCATGTAGCCTTAGATGCGAATTGTTGTGCCATAGTACAACGCAACATGCCTAGAAAAGCTAAGGACTACAGATCTTTTACAATCCCAATTACTGTAGGGGACGTTGATATAGATGATGCCTTGTGTGATTTAGGTGCTGAAATTTCTATTATGTCATATATCATGTATGAAAAGTTGAACGTGGGGAGAGTTGCAAAAACACCCCTTATCATTAGACTAGCGGATAGATCAAAGAGAATTCTATTTGGTGTTTTAAAAGATATGCTCGTGAAAATAGGAAATTTCTACATACCCGTAGATTTTTATTATTAGAAATGGACGATAAGTCCAGAAGTTTGCATGCATAAAATTAGATTAAAAGATGATGTCAAACCTTCTAGAGAATTCCTGTGTAGACTAAACCCTAAATTAGCTGAAGTCGTTTTAAAATAAATAACGAAGCTTAAAGACACCGGTATTATCTACTCAGTCCCTGATTCCAATTGGGTAAGCCCATTCCACGTAGTACCGAAGAAAGGAGGACTGACTGTGGTGCAAAATGACAAGAACGAATTAGTTCCGACTAGGACGGTAACGGGGTATCGAATGTGCATTGACTATAGGAAATTAAACAAGGCAACTAAGAAGGATCATTTCCTATACCCTTTATTGGCTAAATGTTTGAAAGATTATCGGGACATGAATATTTCTATTTTCTTGACGGGTATAGTGGATTTTTCCAAATATCGATACACCTTGAGGATCAAGAAAAGACAACTTTTACTTGTCCTTATGGTACGTTTGCGTATAGACGTATGCCTTTCGATTTATGTAATGCGTTCGATACCTTCCAACGATGCTTGATGTCGATATTCTCGGACTATCTCGAATGGACGATGGAGGTATTTATGGATGACTTCTCAGTTCATGGACATTCATTCGATGATTGTTTATCTAATCTCAGAGATGTGTTAGCAAGATGCATCGAGATGGATTTTGTCCTGAACTGGGAAAAGTGTCATTTTATGGTCACGGCGGGAATTGTTCTTGGCCACCTTATATCAAAAAGGCGGATAGAAGTCGATAAGGCGAAGCTTGAGGTAATTGAAAAACTACCACCTCCGAAGGATGTCAAAGGAGTAAGAAGTTTTCTTGGACACGCAGGATTCTATCGTAGATTTATCAAAGACTTTTCTAAGATCGCGAAACCACTCACAAATTTGTTAGCAAACGATGCGAAATTCGAATTTGACGAAAAATGTTTACACGCTTTCGAGACTCTTAAGAAATCGTTGACTACTGCTCCGATCGTGCAAGCACCAAATTGGGACCTCCCATTTGAACTTATGTACGATGCTAGCGATGAAGCGATCGGTGCTGCTCTAGGTCAAAGGATTGATAAGCGTTTATATGTCATTCAATACTTAAGTAAAGCGTTGGATGCCACTCATGCTAATTACACTACCACGGAAAAGGAAATGTTAGAAGTCGTTTACGCTTTTGAAAAATTTCTCCAATATCTAATCGGGTCTAAGATGATCATTTATACTGATCACGCTGCGATCGAGTACTTGATGAACAAGAAAGACGCAAAGCCTAGACTGATTCGATGGATACTTCTTTCGCAAGAGTTCGACATTGTCATCAAAGACAAGAAGGGAGTCGAAAATGTCATCGTTGACTATCTGTCAAGACTAGAATTGGAGAGTACACAAAGAATGGATGACGATCCCATTAAAGACGAATTACCGGGGTATATTTGTTTAACGTAGATGTGTCGGAAATGAAACCTCCTTGGTATGCCGATTTTGTGAATTATCTAGTCTATAACGTCCTTCCGGTTGAAGTGATGCATGCACATAAAAAGAAATTCCTTAGGGACGTAAGTAGATTCTACTGGGATGAGTCGTATCTGTATAGGCTCGGAGTTGATGGAATTTACATAAGATGCGTTGTTGAACCGGATCAATGAAGGATCTTACATGAATGTCATTCATCAGCCACTAGAGGACACAGATCAACATCGACGACAGCCTCTCGAGTATTACAGTCTGGATTTTACTGGCCCACATTATTTAAGGATGCACACGAGTACGTGAAATCATGCGATGCTTGCCAACGTTAAGGAAACATATTGATACGATCCCCACCCTCAAAATGTGATGAAACTCATTACCTTAAAATGGATCTTCACCAAAATATGCAGCAAGTTTTTCGAGTCAATGAACCCTCACCTTCTATGATGAGAACCCATGACTTCATTGGGTGAGCCTCAACCCCTCACCTTAACGCCATGGATAGCGTGATGAGAAAATGAGAACTTCATAATAAGATATGAACGCCACAAGATAAATCTTGATAAGTTCAGCAAGTTCATCGAATAACTAAAAGGAACCCAAGGTTCACACAACTAAGATGTTTTTATTTATTTTCTTCATATTGAAATTGTAATGTTGCTGACCTTTTTATAGGGGAAATACATGACTCTTGAGATCAACACAAAATAAGATAAGAACATAGTTATGACTAGGCAACTCTTGACAAGCTTGATCTCAAAGGCATTCTCATTCCACGTTATCCATTCTGATGAAATGAACATATCTTGTTCCCCAATTGCTGCTCCCTTTTTGGTTCACTTGAAAAATCAGCCCATGTTTCTTAAATAAGCCCATATTTTGTGTCCCTTTTGGATTGCATGAAAAATCAGTACATGTTTCTTGAATTAGCCCATATTTTGTGTCCTTTAACTTGGACCTTTAACTCACATCACATATCGAGAAGAGATCAGATGTCATAACGAGGTATATTAGAAGTTGAAATCTTCGAGGTTTGGGGAATAGATTTTATGGGACCTTTCCCATCTTCATTCGGTAACAAATATATACTAGTCGTGGTTGACTATGTATCAAAGTGAGTAGAAGCAATCGCCACGCCAACGTGCGATGCGAAGTCCGTTAGGAAACTATTTGAAATGATCATTTTTCCAAGATTTGGTATCCCAAGAACCATAATCAGCGATAATGGAACACACTTCAAGGAGAAGCAATTGGAAAGTATGCTGAGGAAGCATGGCGTGTATCATAAAACTTCGACGCCATATCATCCACAGACAAGCGGGCAAGTAGAAGCCTCAAATCGAGAAATTAAGAACATCCTAGAAAAGACTTTGAACGGATCCAGAAAAGAGTCGGCATCAAAGCTTAATGAAGCACTATGGGCTTATAGAATCGCTTTTAAGACTCATATTGGCATGTCACCATATAAACTCATTTACGGTAAACCATGTCACCTTCCAGTTGAAATGGAATACAAGGCGATGTGGGCGGTAAAGGAATTAAATTTTGATCCTAAGGCCACAGGAGATTACCGACTACTTCAGTTCAATGAACTGGAGGAGATGCGCCTTAATTCTTATGAGAATGCGAGAATTTACAAGGAACAGACTATGGCACGACCGAAGGATTCGTGAGAAAATTTTCCAATCAGGGGACAAAGTACTTATTTTTAACTCAAAACATAGATTATTCCCTGAAAAATTGAAGTCACGATGGTATGGATCATTTAACATTTACAAAGTAATGGACGATTGACACCTAATATTAATCGCTAAAGATGGAGCGCACTTCAGAATCAACGGTCATAGGGTAAAGCACTACCGTGAAGGAGAACGTCTTATAATTGACATAAACTATTTGACAGAACCAAATTAAGAATGAAGGAGTAATGCATCATTCGTGAAGGGATCCTAGCAAAGGACTTCTCGAATGTGTTTCTGGTAGAAGACACGGCTACGTCCTTGTGATGACGTTAATCTAGGCCGGTAAGTTCGCTTTATTTTCTAGATTTAAAAGTTTTTCTTTATTTAAATAAAATAAAAAAATAAAAAATAAAAAATGATTAAGGGAGATAATTCGATCGATCTAGAACAACTCGATCGAGTAAAATGCTCAGAGGCATTTATTCAATCGAACAGACAGAAGAACTCGATCGAGTAAAATGCTCAGAGGCATTTACTCGATCGAGCTGATAGAAGAATTTGACCGAGCCACATGCGAGGGACATTCGATCGAGCTAAATAGTCTACTCGATCGAGTTTCTGTTACTTTTTGGAAATTAAAGCTCATAAATAAAAAACGTCTGGGGACATAAAAAATACATATAGGTGAATATTCTATCACATTATTGCTGGAAGTTACCATTTTTCCAAGATTTAAATTTAGGCTTTATTCTCATCATCATTACACAAATTTATTTGTGTATATTCAATTTCTGAAACCCTTCTAATTCTAAATTTATTTCCAAAAGTACTACATATACTCCCTAAACCCTAGACACAAAATCAAAATCACTCACTCCCCCATACTCCATAACCGGCCAAGCTCCCATCCAACAATGTCTCAAGTCAGTCTCATCTTCGCCATACACAATTCTTCACCTTAGCACAATGATTTTCCAATGAGAGAATTCAATACCTTTCTTCCCATTGTTTTTGAATCGAGAGAGCAAGAAAGTTGCTGGTTTCATATGTTCAAATCAATGGATTTTATGAAACCAATGGTGACTTCTATTGCCCCACATGGAGAAACCCTTAATTCCATGGGGATTAGACCCCAACTATACACCTTGTTTGAGCGTGCCTACATTGACATCGATCAAGTGATGGGTCTTCCCAATCATGAGGGGTTGGTGTATGAATTTATGTCTTCATTTTCAGTCATTCATGGCGACTCTGCTTATGATGAGGATACGGTGCAGAAATTTTGCATTCAAAACACTACCTTTCAAACCCTGCCTCCACCATATTTACCTAATGGATTTTGTCTCCATTTAGGTGTCTTTCATTTTTCCCGCATCTGCGTGGCGATTGTCTATTCTGCCCGTCGCCGGTGTGGCAGTTGTGTATTACATGAAGTTGCTTGCGCATTGGAGTTGGAGTTCTTGCCGTCGAGTCATTGAGATCATTGGTGGAGATGTTGTTGAAGCCTGAGCGTTAATAGATGATTATGTACTTTGAATTAGCTAGATATGCTACAAGAATGTTCTTGTACTACTTGTAACCACTCATCGGAAAAAAACACTACCTTTCAATTATCAAGGAGACGAGCTGTTTTCTTGCTTAACTTCCGTGAATTTGGTGTGTATCCGAGACCAACTAATGACCAGCTCAACGGACATTAGGGAAAAGTTGATAAAGTTTAAGGAACTCAAGCATGATTCTTCACCATACTTGATAGATACCTCTCTCTGGCAGATGGCGCATCGCTTAATTGCAACAAATATCAATTGCCAGTCCAAGACGGTGGACTACGTGACAATGCAAGACCATGAAATTATGTGGGCATTAGAGGCAGGTGAGCCGATTGATTGGTTCAAGATTTTCTCTATACGATTCCTAAGCATGCAACATCAATATGGACCGCAGCGTTTTGTATGCTGCATTTCTTTAATCACACTCATTGCTAAGATGTGTGGTTTTTTGGTTTATGTGTTCATCTAAAGAACACCGCTTCTTTGATTGTGCGTTGTGGCGTAAGCTGTGCATCATTGCACACCCATTTGAGTTCGGCCCAGAACTAACAGATGTAACAGAACCTAACTCTTGGGAGGAGCAAGCGTATGTTTTGGAACAATAACTCACGGAAGAACCTGCAGATATACATGAAAATGCTCAGTCTAGGGAGTCGGAGAAAAAGAAGCAGAAGATCGAACTAAAGAATGGTCAAGAGCTTAATGATAAGGTGGAGTGGGACAAGGTTCTCTGCGTTGTAGTCTATGAATTCTAACTAGAAAGAGTTGTGTCATTCGTCACGAGTGGTGACACTTTCAATAAGTTCTCAATTCAATATTTTATCATTTATACTTAAACATAGGGAACTCGATCGAGCAGAACATCTACTCGATCGAGTAAATGGCTCTGAGAAAAGTACTCGATCGAGCTTACAGAACTCGATCTAGTAATGCGCAATCAAACCGGTTGAAGCAACACATTTTACTCGATCAAGTAAAATTCTAGCTCGATCGAGTAAAATCCAGCAAATCGAACCTATCGGTTCGACCGAGTAACTACAAAACCCTAACACCCCTCTTCTTTCCCCCACTGCCAGCCGCGATTCACACTTCATAAACTTCTTCCGCGTCGTATCAGTCCATCACACTTGAGGAACTCTCTGTCCAAATGCGTACACTTTAGACCTATCAGCAGGATAACTTCCGTTGGACGAGAGAGATGTTCAGTGGACTTTATAACCATATGGGCTATGATGGGTATGTACCGCCTCCTCCCAACCCTGTTATGAGTACTCCTGCAGTAGATCCTATGGAGGGCACAAGCGGAGCTGGCAGTGCTATGGAGGAAGACGATCAGGAGTTTGAGGAGGATGAGATGGATGAAGACGATGACTGTTCGACAAGCTTTTAGAATTTTTACGCTTATTTCTTATGCTACTTTTGAACAAACAATTCATCGTCTGTATTAAATTTCCAGACTTTTGCTTCTCTTGGTTTCTTTTAAGTTACTCTTATCTTTCAGCATTTGAGATGCGCATAACTTGAATGTTTCGGAACACCACAAAAACTATCTACGCATCGCGTCAAAACTAGAGAAGTTCTCCTAAACCCTATCTTTTTATTCATTTTTGATTGCTTAGGGACTAAGCAAATTGTAAGTGTGGGTGTGGGCATATTATGCATGAATTTTTAAATTGATAACATCTTGTGTGCATACTAGGAAAATTTTGAAAATTTGCATTCATCCTACGATGATTTATTGAAAATAGTTGAAATGTTACTGAGCATGCCTAAGTTAGTCAAGCACACGTTTAAAATTCACACGTTTAAATCTTCTTGGTAGAAAATTTATTTCAACTGATTTGATGCTTTGGCTAGCTTAGCTTGGTCCATTTACAAATTTTATTCCATCTTTGAAAAGTGAAGTTTCGCAAAGAGTTGTGCAAAGAAATTTGAAATACATACTCAATATTTCATAGAATTTCTTGATTGCCTTTAGGTGACTTTAGCTTGATTGATGATGTAGTTTTGGTGACACTCGAGTAGTATTATTTAGGCACTTGACAAGGCTTAAGTGTGGGGGTCTAGAGACAAAAAAAGAGTTTAGAGAAAGAAAAGTTTTATTGTTGAACAGTTGTCGAGGGTTAGGAAAGAAAATATTAAATCAAGTTGCAAATTATTCCCCACTTGAAAGTAACTGTTTCAACTGAAAAAAGAAATTTTGAAACATATAATAATGCCTCTTGCCCACTACTTAAGTTCTTGTCGTCATGCCTTGTTTATTTTGTGACTCGAGTGACACTTTTATATGCTAACCATTGAGAATTACTAAGGGACGACCCTTGTATGAATATACATAGGCATGATGGGGACTATGAAAGAAATTTTAAAAAAATTCCAAACATCGGAACTCCTCTACTCGTATGGATTACGACGTTTAGAATACTTGAGCATGAGTTCAATACCTTAAGCTTATGGACTAGCCCTAGCTAGCAAAGGTGACGGGTTCGATAGAATTTTCTTTAAAAACTTTGCGCTTTACTTCATGATTCTTAGTGTGGATGTCGAATGAAAATTTGGATCGAGCAAAGGTTAGTTTTGAGTATTCATGTTATGAGAAATTTATGACTACAATGGTTTGAGTGATTTTTTATGTTTATCATAACATGAATGATTAGCAATACTTTTGATGTGCTTGAATGTGGTAACATGAAATGGTTTGCTCAGGAAACTATTAGAAAATATTAAACGTTTAAATGGATGATTTGCATGATTAGGATTTGTGAGTATTTATTTTTCTGAAAACTCTCACGAGACTATTATAACTCATCCACTAGGGTAGCCTAGAGGTTTAAAGGCTTAATTCATGCGCTAAACGTATTCGTAATTCCTACGAAAGTGACTTAGGAGTAGATTTCATTTTATCATGTTTAGAGTAGATTGTTTGGGACGAACAAGATTTAAGTGTGGAGTGTTTGATCAGTGTCAAAATGGACTATTATTTGGACACCTATTTGCTTATATTCTTTGCAATTATCATATAATTTCAGTAGTATTCTACACTCACATTGCCATTCCAGATATAAAACATGTTTTATGATGAATGTTGAAACTTGGAGAAGAACATAGCAAGATAGAGGAAATGTGTCAAAGTTCTACTCGATCGAGTAAATTCATCAGAAGCACTTACTCGGGCGAGCAAAATCCCTTACTCGATCGAGTAAGCCTCGGATTAAACCGGCAGTTTCGACCTTTTGAGCTTTGGAAACTTTCACAGGGAGCATCTGATGTCTGATCGAGATGAAATAAAGTGTGTTGGAAAGAAGACTCAAAGAATACAACTTCTATGTTTACAACAAGGAGTGATTCAAATGTTAAGGGAGTCTTTCGGATGAACCAAGAAGCCCGAATGAACCAAACCTTGAAGCTGCCAATTGGACCGAAATAATTTAAGACAAAAATCTTTTTTTGTCACATCCAAAATCAGATAAATTGATATTTTTGAGCTTCATGAAATGAAAAGCCAAGAGTGATAGAGCTTTATGAGGAGGTTTCAATTGAAGCAATCAAAACAAGAAATGAAAAGGTTGGAATTCTACATTAAAAGGGAAAGAGTTACTTTTGGACCTTATTATAAAAGGAGTTCCACTCCAAAGCTCCATAGAAATATTTTAGAATCAAAAAAATCAGAGAAAAACTCTTCACACACTTGTCTTCAATAAATTTTCTTCTTTTCACTTTTCATTTTGTTAATTGTCAAGATATGTATCAATACTCCCTCAATATGAGTGAGTTGTCGTCCTTAATGCAGGGGTTTGACAAAACCGTATGCTACTCATGATCGAAGTTATGGAATTTTACATACTTTAGATGAATTATATAGTTTATGGTTGAAATAGTGGTATTTATCCTACGCTTATGTGACGTATGTTAGGTGTTTGACGAAATGTCTAATAGAAACCACATGAGTACTATAATTATGAGGAAGAATCTCAACGGATCAACCCGTACTAGAGTTTCACTGACCGGGCAGAAGATAGCATGTACGAGGTTAAATATTCCTTTATAGAAAGATAGCCAAAACTCGTATCCGTAAGGCTATTCTCTCGAAAATGACTAGTCTATAAAGTGTTTAACGGATTTAGCAAAACTTCTCATTAGTGATGCTAATGAAGTTAAGTTCTACGTATAGTTCGAAATGCTTATCAGTGAGAACTATATCCTCATATATTGCCGCAATATATCTTGTTAGTCAAAATTTGTGTCCGTGAGATTCACTTGATATATGTGTAACTAGTCTAATTTTAGTAAACCTATTTCTAGAAAATTCATTCTACTTATTTTTATATAAATCCCAGAAAATGATCGTGAGTATGC
>JAWWMW010090368.1:0-11832 GCA_035048345.1 Echeveria elegans
TCCAAACAGTTTAACTATAGAAAACTAGTTATCTAAATAAGCTTGCCCGTTAAAGCCTCCCCTAAATAGACAATGTCAAATTCATGTAATATGCACGTAAAGTATTAATAATAAAACAAGTAAACTAGGTGTTTGCGCAAGTCTCAAAACATGTTAATAGTTCATGCCCTCAGCTGATACAGAGAGTTTAGCTTGTCATCGCCAAATTCATTATCATAGTTAAATGTTTAAACAATACAAGAAGAAGAAAAACAATGGAAGAAAGTAGAGAAAAGCTTAGGCCGTTTGTCTTGGTCGGAGTCCGGGCTGGCGCGCTCTCTCTTGCTTGCTTGCTCGTTCATCGTTGGAGGGGAGATGGACGAGAGAACGGCTGACGAGAAAACTGTCATTTAAATCCCTCAACTTCTCAATTTTGCCCATTTAAATCCTCAACTTGGTTTTGCCCATTTAAATCCTTAACTTCTTAGTTGATTTTCAAAAAAATCTTAAGTTTATATTGACTTTGCCATTATAGGCATCAGTTGATCATTTTATGGTTTAGGGTTTAGGCCTATAATGGCAAAGTCAACATAAACATAAGATTTTTTTGAAAGTCAACTAAGAAATTGAGGGTTTAAATGGACGAAACTGAGTTGAGGATTTAAATGGATAAAATTGAGAAATTGGAGATTTAAATGACATTTTTCCCAATGAGAATCTTATAACCAAAATTTCACCAAAAGAACATATCAAAAATTAAAAATAAAGACAAATTTCAACAACATAGAACAACAAATACTACGATTTTTCAGCAACAAAACGACAATTGCAACGATTTCAACAAATACAAAGATTTCAACAAACTAAAAATCAGCAGCAAGTGGTCACTGATTGAGCAGAGTTACATAATAAAATTTGAACTGACCTAAGTAAGGAGTATTGAGCAGAAAAGTAATGACGAAGGGGTATTGAGCAGGTGAGTTGGGCTTACCTGGGCGGATTGTGCGCCGAATTGAGGGGAGTGACATCCATCGCGACCGATGGTTGCGCTGAATTGTGCGCCGGATTGCTGGGTGAGAGAGAGGAGGTCGGGACAGGACGCGGACGGGAGAGAGCGAGAGAGAAAGGGAGCGGCGAGAGGGAGCGGCGGTTCCGATGGAGGAGAGAGAGTGAGAGAGAAAGGGTTTACAAGGTGGGTGAGGGACGAAATCAGGCATTTAGTTGGAATTGGACTGATTTTTAGGGTTAGTTTAGTTGGTTTAGTTGAAATCATCTTTTAGCGAAGAAATTCTTAGAATTAGAGACATAAAGTTGGTTGTAGTTAAATGTATGGTTCATCTTTAGTTAAATAGTTTTTTATATATATAGATTACTAATGTGGGTTAACAAAGTTCATGTGTCTACTTTGTTATTTCGGTGAGTTATTCACAGATCGAGCTACATAAGCATCTGTAGATCACGTTGAAGCGAATACGGACCTAATCTACCGGGTACGACGAATAAATGAGGGGCATCAAAGAGGGTTACTCAACGTACAGAATCATTCAGCGTTGATAAAGGTGAATATACAAGGAGAACACTCAGTCTGACGCTTCTGCAAATGAGAGTTACAAATCAACATGAAAGCAGGCAAAACATTAATTGCTCTCCATTATTAGTAGGTTCTTATTATGTATATTGGAAAGCTATGATGAAGACCTTTCTACAGTCTACTGGTGAGAAGGCATGAAGATATATAGCGATGGATACCTCCTTAGATCGTAAATGGGATAAAAGTGAAAACGCTTGAGAGAGAATGGAGTACTACTGATTAAAATAATGCGATTGGAAATTCCAAAGCCTTATTTGCTATCTTTAGTGCTGTCGAAGACTGGATCTTAAAAATGATCTATAATTGTAAGTCAAGTAAATTAGAATGGGAGATTCTTGAAATAATGATTGAAGGAGCTCAAATGGTAAGGATATCTCGTCTACATATGTTAACCGGTTGAATTGAGAATGACGAAGAAACTATCTTGAATTTTGATGAAAGGCTAATGGACATCGCCAATGAATCGATCTTTCTCGGCTAAGTCAACAGTGATGAAAAATTGGTCAGAAAAGTATTATGTTCTCCCACCCCTCATGGTATGATTCGAAATTATATGGTATTGAGGAGTGTCATGACGTTAGCACAATACCATTGAAATAACTCTTTGGAGCCTTGAAGACTCACGAGATGAATCTTAACGACAAAGTTGCTGCTGAGAAATTAAGGAAAGATGGACTCAAATCAGAAATCAAGACGTACGCATATGTTAATCTTAAAATCAGATCCAATGTATATTGCAAGGTGTGCAGAGGATACGATCACAAAGAAGCTAAAGGTTCAAATACGTTAAAGATGAAAAAGTCATGTGCAACCACCTCGAGTGATGATAAGTCCGAGCCACGTGATAAAAAAAAGTTGGTCAAAATAACCTCCTTGCCCTGACCACTATCATAGATGGTCCTATCGAAGACAATGTTACTGTATCCACGTGGATGCTTATATTCATATTTTGTAATATTTTTTCAATAGAAATAAATCGGCTTCCACGTGGACTCTAATATTTATATTTTATATTTATTTAATTAGAAATACATCAGCGTCCACATAGACGCTAATATTTATATTTTTAAATAAATTTTAAATTAGAAGTAAACCAGTGTCCACGTGGACGCTAATATTTATATTTTGCAATATTTTTTTACAATTAGAAATAAATCCGCGTCCACTTGGACACTACTATTTATATTTTGTAATATTTTTTCAATTAAAAATAAATCAACGTCCACGTGGATGCTAATATTTATCTTTTATAATATTCTTAATTAGAAATAAATCAGCGTCCACATGGACGCTAATATTTATATTTTATAATATTTTTCAATCAGAAAGAAATCAGCGTCCATTTGGACGTGAATCTTTGTAGTTTGTAATATTTTTAATTAAAAATAAATCAGCTTTCACGTAGAAGCTAATATTTATATTTTGTAATATTTTTTAATTAGAAATAAATCAACGTCCACGTGGACGCTAATATTTATTTTTTTAATATTTTTAATTACAAATAAATTAGCGTCCATGTGGACTAAAATGAGGGAAATACGAGTGGGAAAATTGGTGCTTTATTTCGCGTCCATGTGGATGCTGAGGGTATTATTGGAAGCAAAAAATCAAGTCTATAAATACACCATCATTTGCACATGTTTCTGTAAAATTCACCATCAACATTTTTTTTCTGTGTTTCTTAATGAAATCAGGAGTCAGTTCCGGGAAAAATTCTTTAAACATAATAAACTTGAAAGTTTTTAATTTTTTAGCTATTTTATTTATGTGTATTATTTTGTTAAATTTTATTAATTATTAATTTCTGTTATTATATTTTTTGCAGTAAATATAAATAAGAAAAATTGCGTGAGTGGATGTACTTGTGTTTAATTAATGAGTTTTATAACAATAAATTTGTCACTGGCGTTGAACAATTTATGGACTTTTGTATGTCTATGCCCACCTATAACGTATGAGGAGGGGGCGGAGTAGGAGAGGTCATAAGAGGGTCAATTTGTATTTTTTGTATTTTCAATTGAACCTCTATTGTTTTTAAAATTACGATTAAGAGGTCAACTGCCGTTATTTGTAACCGATGATGTCAAATCGTTAATGGCAAAAATGAGCAAGTGTTTAAGTGTAAAAAAATGGAGGAGTGTCATATTAAAAAAGTGCTATAAGAACGGTCTTTTTTGTAGTTTTTCTTTAAATATATAAATCTGGAGAATCACACTTGGGCAAAGGTAATTTCGTTATATACCCATAAAAAACAAGCGTTAATTACCGAAAACCACCCGTAAAATATGGATTTTTCAAAAGGTTAATTACAAAAACTAACCCGTAAAAATGGGTTTTTCGATTCGCAACCCGTAAAAATATTTTTTAAATAAAAGCCACCCATTTGACTTTAATTAACTTTAAAAAATCAAAAGAATTATCAAAAATATTTTAAAAAATTTGAAACTTCATAAAACAAATATAAAAAATCCAATTATTTTGTATCACTTTTGATAAAGAAATTATGCCTTAAGAATTGTTTTGTAAAAAGTTAATTTGATATTTCAAATACCAAAATGTAGCATACAATTTTCTAAAAAATACAACAAAATGTTTAATTGTTTGTTATTATTGTTTTGAACGTTGCTTAATTTTAACAAAATATTTTATTATTTTTTGTTTTATTAAATGTTTATATAAAATATTATGTGAAATTCAAGCTTAGTGAAAAAATTATATTTAAAAATAACATTTTTTTTTAAAATTCAGACACACACAAAAACCTAATAGTAAACTATTGAACATTTTTTATATATTTTTTATAAAATTGTTTGCTACATTTTTGTAAACTTTTGAAATATCAAATTAAATTTATACAAAAGTATGCATATGATATAATTTTGTAAAAAAACTAAATGGTTGGATTTTACATATTTGTTTATGAATTTTAAAAAATTTAAAGTTTTTTTGATATTATTTTTGATTCTTAAAGTTTATTAAAGGCAAAAAGGTGGCTTTTAGTTAAAAAAATATTTTTATAGGTGGGTCAGGGTAATATCGATTTTTACGGATGACGAAGCAAAAAATTCGTATTTTACGGATGATTTTTGATAGTAAAATCTTTTTCAAAAGTTATCCGTAAAATCCAATATTACTCAAATACACCCATTAAAATATATTTTTACCAAAAATCACACATTAAAAAATCCACTCATCGGCAATTTAAAACACCAATTTGTTAAAAAAAAATTCATAAAAATTAATAAAAACATTCAATACTTCAGAAAACAAAAATATACAAAAGAATTTAGAAAATTCAAACAAAAAAATTATCCAGATTTAGAAAATTTAGAAAACAAAAATATAAAAAATAGAAAAGTTCTTGAAAATTCAAAAACGTAGAAAAAAAATTCAAATTATTAAACTAATTTTTTTATATATTTAATAAAATTTTGTGCTAAAATCTGGTAAGTTTTTGAAATATCAAATTAAGTTTCTACAAAAGAATTGTTAAAGCATAATTTATATTAAATATGACACTAAATGGGTGACTTTTTAATATTTGTTTTCTGAAGTTTTAAGTATTTTTAAGTATTTTTGTATTAGTTATTATGAATTGTTTTGAACAAATGAGTGTTTTTAAATTGCCGATGGGTGGGTTTTTACAAGAATTTTTTTAATGGGTGTTTTTGGTAAAAATATATATTTTAATAGGTGTGTATGAGTAATATCGGATTTTACGGAAGACTTTTGAAAAAATTCGTATTTTACAGATTGTTTCCGATAATTAACCCAAAAAAACAAATTACAACGGCTCTCTACAAACTTTTATGTTATTCGTTCTTTGTTTTGTTAGACAAATAAAACTGATTTTATTTTAAAGCAGATGGTCACTTAGAACAAGGTGAACGCTAAAATAAACTCTAACATATTACTATATATTTTAGATAGAACTGTTAATTTTACATATATTTGGTAACTAAAGTAAAGAAAAATCATTTTAAATTGCAAAATTAGGTGATTTATATATAATTGAACACTAAATTAGGTCATAGTTTAATAGTAGGGCTTAATTTTTAATATTGATAGGGGTAAAATACAATCTTCTATTATATAATAGAATATGATGTCCTCAACTACACATATAGCGACGAAAAAACTAATGGTAAAACCTTTAAAATTCGTCGCTGAACCCTTTATTAAGTTTAGGCCCATGGTTTAAAGATCATTTTATTTAGTAATGAAATTAAAGTCCCACATTGCTTGAAAGAGCACGGAAATATATCTATTTACATATATAGCCATCTATATAGAATTACATGAGTCACAACAAGACTTAACTTTTGAGTCAAGCTTTCAACGAATCAAGCTTTATTCGAGCCGCGCTCGAACAACAACAAAAAAATTCGAGCGAACCCGAATATAGAAGTATTAGGCTCGACGACCCGAGCTTTGAGCTGCTCGAGCTCGGCTCGAAAAAGTAAAAAATTTAAAAGTGGAGCGGGAAACGTTGGGAAGTTTGAGGGGAATAGAATGGAGACACGGAAAAATTAAATTTCTAAGAGATTTCGAAAGCGAGGCGAGAAGGGCATTGTAAAGAAATTATCATCGGGTATAAAATTCATCGCTAAAACTCAAATACATTTATGCATTAATAGCAGCGTATTACCCCTGCCTTTAAGTTCATGTATAAGTTTAAATCACGGACCGGCCTGACCCATTAAAAATTAAAAATTAAAATGTTTTTTTATCCCATATCGCTCACACTAATATACGAACTTTAAAAATCTACTCTATATAAACATTTTCCATATATTCGGCCCTCTCAAGCATCTTTTCCCCATATTTCCATTGTGACGACGGGTGGACCTCTAGTAATAAATATTTAATTAAAACATGAATCCGTCTTTGTCTGCGAGAGTGTTTATGGTGTCAATGTTCGAGGCCATAGAAATGGAAGAATCGAATAATGACTCGGGACCAATGAAGTCAGATAGCGTGGTGAAATCTAGTACGAAGAACCTGATGAGAGAAGAAAAAACTTCGGATGTAGTCACTTTTGCCAAATTGATTTCCGATCTAGTCAATGTTTTATAATTGTTTTTTTGATTTAGTCACTTTTTTATTATGCGCTCCTACGAGGCGTCGTTCGCAACTTCACTTATTGGGCGTCTACGAGACAAAAATATTAAGGCGATCTATGAGACAAAACCTAATCTTCTCAATTCATTATCACTCCACGCAGGGGCGGAGCTAGGTGGGGTCGGCCGACCCTAGGGGCGGAGCCAGGAGGGGTCGAGAGGGGTCGGCCGACCCTCCGTGCTCGGATAAATCCATTAGTACCGTACCGAAGAGTCGGACCGACTTCGTCTTCTTCGTTCGTCCCACAATTGAAGAATCAATTACACCAAACAGATTGAAAATCGAAGGTCGGAATCTTGGAACCCTATACCCCCAATTCATGTTTTGTTCTCAGTTGAAGAATGAAGATGCTGTGTTTCAAAACGCAGCAGCACAAGGAAGCTTTTTTAAAGATGAAACGCGCCAGCTGCTCCTTCCTCATTTTTACCAATTGGGCCCAGACCCATTAAGATCAAAAACTCCCGCTGTAGCCAAAAACAGAGCAACAACAGCAAAGTCCCACTCCAGCCATGGATATGCATTAGCTCCGTTCTTCCTACATCACTTCAAATCATTCCATCCACAAAGAAGCAATCAACAGACCACACATGGACTTACTGAACATGGCTAGCTTACCAAATCCTAACACCGAGTATTGTGGGATTTCAACTCAGTGTCGAGGAAACCTTCAAGCACACAAGAATCAAGCTCTACATTTTCATCAAACAAATCCAGTTATGGATTTGAGCGACTGTTTATTGGTATACAATGAGAAAGAATTGTTCGTGGATATTCCCAATGAAAGAATCTTGAGGCGTTTTCAAGATATGGATACTCGTAGGCGTCAATTGTCGAACCTCTCTAGATCTATTTCTTTTTAAATTGTAATTTTTTTGAGTAGAGTATATTAAGTTTATATGACATTTTCCTTCATTTTCTTGATTTTTTTGGAGCTGAATCATATATTAATTTGTACTATCCGAAAAAATTCGGGGCCGCTGCCTCCGAACCCCCCTTCAATTTCCGACCCCTCGTCAGGAAATTACTGCCTCCGTCCCTGCCCGACCCCACTGTGGCCGGAGAATCCCAATAGTACTAGGGCATCGATGAGAGGCAGGAGGGGCGGACGATGAATGGCATAGGAGGGATTATTTGGAGAAGAAGGAGGACTGGAGGAGTTGTTGCGTTTTGTTTAATATCATTAAACAAAATGCAGCAGAGAGCAGACGGCGAGCAGGCTGTTGGGTTGGGGTGGGCGAGCGCCGAGCGGGCTGTTGCGATTAAAATATTTTAATATTCACAATGCTATGAAAGTGCCTTTTAACAACGCAGATGTACACGTTCTCGACATCTTTATGATTTAAGTGGAAATACCAGTCCCATGATCGAACCCGATACTCTCGGGTCGATATTACAAAATGTCATTTATTCTAGCGACGATTCAAGTGGATCGATAGTAGATGAAGAAGATGTCTTGCACTACTTGCTTGTGTCGCCATCATTGTCATTCAAGTATTAAATTAACGCAATTACATTATCCTATCTGTCTCAACTACTTCCATCAGTTGTGCAGACTCCTATTTTGGAGCTTAAGCTACTAGCCGAGCACCTTAAATATGTGTTTCTTAGAGAAAACAACACGTCGCCCGTAATTATTAAGAATTATTTAACAAGTTACAAGAAGGGTAGCTGGTTGATATACGTAGCAAGAATAAGATTGTGATTAGATGGATTTTTACGGTTATTAAAGGAATTAGTTCGGCCGTCTGTATGCACCGAACTCTATTAGAAGATGGTCCAAAGCCATCAAGAAAACCTCAGCGTCATCTTAATCATGTGATGATGGAGGTAGTGCAGAAGGAAGTGAAGAAATTACTAGACGATGAAGTCATTTATCCAATATCTGACAATCAATGAGTCAGTCTAGTACATGTAATGCCAAAAAAGACGGGAACTACTGTTGAGGAAAATTCTAATGGAGAAATGGTGGCCAAGCGTGTACAGAATGGCTAGAGGATGGCAAAGATTATGGAAAGTTAAACACAGTGACGCGCAAGAATCATTTTCCTCTCCCATTTATTGATCAGATGTTGAACAGACTTACAAGTAAATCATATTTTTGTTTCCTTGATGGATATTCTGGCTACAATCAAATTTCGATTGCAGGTGAGGATCAAGAGAAAACTACTTTCACTTGTCCTTTTAGCACGTTCGCATTTATACGTATGTCGTTTGGACTGTACAACGCACCAGGTACATTTCAGCGAGTAGTCATGGGTATTTTTTCTGACATGCTTGGTAAGTATAGGGAAGTTTTTATGAATGATTTTACTGTCTACGGTGACACTTTTGATGCATGCATAGATCATTTGGATAAAGTTCTTGAACGATGTGTTTTTATGAATCTTGTACTGAATTATGAAAATGTCATTTCATGGTTATACATGGAGTTGTACTAGGTCATATTGTGTCGCAATATGGAATTAGCGTTGACAAAGCCAAAATTGATGTGATTTCTAACTTACCACATCCATTTAATGTGTGAGATGTTAAATCTTTCCTTGGACATGCAGTATTTTACTGTAGATTCATCAAGGACTTTCAAAAACTGCACTACCACTTTCTAACTTGTTGCATAAAGATGTCCCTTTGATTTACAGATTCTTGTAAAGTTGTCTTTGATTCATTATTTAAGAAAGCACTTATTACGACACCAATCATTCAAGCGTCGGACTGGAATAAGCCATTTGAGATGATATGTGATGCCAGCTACTACGCCGTTGGAGCAGTTGTAGGGCAAAGAGTGAATCGATAAGAAGCCCATAGTAATTTACTACGCGTCGAGAACCTTGGACGCAACCCAACGCAATTATTTCAACACTGAGTAAGAATTAATGGTTGTGGTTTTTGCACTTGAAAAGTTTTGTTGGTATTTACTTGGCACTAAAGTGTTATATTTTCTGATCATGCAGCCATCAGGTATTTAATGATCAAAAAAGAGACAAAGTCACGGCTAATGCAATGGATATTATTGCTGCAAGAATTTGATTTCGAAATCAACGGCAAAAGGGGAGTTGAGAATACAGTAGCTGATCATTTAAGCCCAATAGAAAAGAATGGAGAAACTAATCACATTACGGAGACATTTCTAGATTAGCATTTATACGCAATACACGGTAAGGCACCATGGTATTCTCACATAGTGAACTACCTGGTCGCAGGTACATTTCCTCTGTCCTTTTCTAAAGAACAACGTCTTAGACTCAAGCATGATTCGAAATACTATATTTGGTATGATCCATATTTGTGGCAATTGGTGATGATCAGATATTGTGTCGTTGTATGCCTGATGTTGAATTCGCTTATGTGCTAAATTTTTGCCATGAACATGCATGCATGTGGTGGTCACTTTAACCCTAAGAGAACGAGTAGAAAAGTACTTGACAAAGGTTTTATTGGCCTCATTTATTTAGAGACTCGTATGAACATTGTAAGAAGTGTGATATATGCCAAAGAACTGAAAATAGTTCTTATAGACATGAGAGATGCCTCAAAAACCTATAGCAGGAGATGAAATTTTTGATGTATGGGGTATCAATTTTATGGGTCCTTTTCCTGCGTCTTTTGGCTATCAATACATACTCGTTTTGTTGATTATGTATCGAAATGGGTTGAGGCCAAAGCTACTAAATATGATGATGCAAAAACTATTGTAGAGCTTCTGAGTTCCAATATTTTTTGGAGGTACGGTGTTCCGAAGGAAATAATTTGCAACAAAGTAGTCGCAAAAGCGCTGAAACAAGTCCATGTCCATCACTGGACTTCTACTCCATACCATCCTCAGACAAATGGACAAGCTGAGATTTCAAGGGTATATTGGAAAAGATGGTAAAGCCTACAAGAAAGAATTGGAGTCAAGAGTTGAATGACGCACTATGGGCTTACAGAACTGCATATAAAATGCTGTTTGAAACTTCTCTGCTTCAATTCGTGTATGGAAAGCCTTGTCATTTACCTATGGAGCTCGAGAACAGAGCATTTTGGGCATTGAAGTGTTGTAATTTCGATCTTTAAGAAGCTGACGAAGAAAGAAAAATGCAATTAAATGAGCTTCAGGACCTGCGTCTAGAGGCTTATGAAAGCCAATCAAACTACAAGGGGTGTACCAAGTTGTATCACGATAAATTCATCGTGAGGCGCACATTCTAAGTTGGAGAAAAGGTACTTTTATTTATAAGTCTATAAAACTAATGCCCAGTAAATTGTGTTCTCGTTGAACAAGTCCTTATATTGTCACGAAAGTATATGATCACGGTGCACTGGAGCTTGAGAATCTTGTGAATGGGCATCGATTTAAGGGTAATGGACATCGCGTTAAACACTACTATGAGGGAATGGGGAAAGATTTGGAAGAACTTGATCTCGTTTCTCCGCAAATTGACGATTAAACTCACAAGGTAATGTCGAGCCAACAACGCAACCCGACAATTTTTTCTGTAATTTCGTTAAATTTAGTTATTTAGAATTTTGATAGATTTTTATATTTTTCCGAGTAGTATTGGAAATTTTGGGACTGGTAAACCCTGTATGATTCAAACGAGATTGAGGGAAGATGCACATCCCGACAGTGGCGTGCATGGAGGAGAAGACATAGGCGCAAGTGAAGGTCAACTCACTTTGTTGACCGCGCCACCATCTTTGCCTTCACTCGCGCCAAACCATTGTCCGACGTGGAGAAGGAAGAGCTCACATCCTGCGAGTGGGTGCGGGCCACGGCCAAATTAATCGGCGTGGGTGAGGACTAACTATGTAATTGATAGTGCCAAATGGTTTGCCTTTTCCCGCGCCAATGGTTTGATCGGCCCAGGCCAAAAAGCAGACGCATCTTTCCTTCTCCTTCGTTCTTTTCCCTTCTCCCCTCCTTCGTTCGAACTCAAACCCTCGCCCGATACCGCCGTCTCTCTCTCTTCCGCCACAACAAGTTTCCAGCAGCCGTAGTCACCAGGGGCGGAGCCAGGAATTGTCCGCCGTGGGGGCGGACTTATAAGGAAGTTCGGGGGCAACAGCTCCGAAATTTTTTTTTTGGCCTGTACAAGCTAATATAAGATACATATTCATAAATATCAAGACAATGAAGAAAAATATTCATACAATTTACTCTG
>JAWWMW010090379.1:0-11830 GCA_035048345.1 Echeveria elegans
GTCTTATTCTCATGGTATAAAGATTTATCATCCTGTGTTTGATTATCTTTAATGGGAAAAGTCAAAAAAACAAAAACGGGTAAGTTGCCAAAGAATGCTAAGAGTGTTTTTTTTTTCTAAACAAAATTATTTCTTAGAATGGACAACGACTGAACATTCCTCAGATTCAAGTTATGGATGCACTAAGGAGGATTTAAATTCTTGACCTCCTAGATATAAGATCAAAGATGACCGCTAGGCCATTACTCTTTGTGCCAACAAAGAAAGTTATAAAAAAAAGGCAATGTACAGATAGTGGTAGAATTAAATAATATTTATGTCTGTATATTGTATAGGAGAACCTACGATAAATACCAACTATATAATTTTTTCTCTCTCAAAATGTAAATTGCAGTTCTTGTATGAATATAAGTTAAAAAAACACTATTCCTTCCATCTTCTTCTAATCTTCCTGTTTGGTTTGGGGCTCGCTTGTCAAAGATATAATGATGTGAGAGTTGAAACAGGCTAAAAGTAATTGGGTAGATAATAAAGTAAGAAAAAGAATATACGTGACAAAAAATATATGAGAAAATTATTATTTAAAAAAGGCAATGGATAATATAAAAAGGGCTTCTTAAAATAGAAAGTATAAAGAGATTTAGGTCATTCATCTGATTCATCCTATGTCCTAGATTGAATCACAATATTAAATGATATTTAAATGAAAAATGGGCAAATATGGAAACACACACTCTTTGAATTAATAATATTTTATTCCACATTCATCCATAATATCTTACTCGACATTATTAATGAATATCTTCTTCATTATCTCACATTTGAAGAGATAACATTATGTCGATCGGAAAGAGATGGGCCATGAAATTTCTGTCCACTGTTTGATGTATATAATTCATGAATCTGATGCACTTTTTCATGTACAACTTTTTTTTGTCCCCTATTTGAGTTTTATAATACCCGACTTGTCTACATGAACTGGTGAGGATGCGTATGAACTGGTGAGATTGGATGCGTATGAACTGGTGAGGATTCTAGATCTGATGAGGAGATGATTATTACTCTTTATACCCTTTTGTATGGTTTAATATTTTTTAACATAATTTAATCTCTAATAACATAACTTCAATATCTAATCATAACCATTCATTCAATCTAAATCAATGGTGTATAATTCTTTATACTTTATATACATAGAGTCCTTTTTATCTGTTCTCTTCCCTAATAGGAATGCACCCATTTGATCCGTAATTTGTCAACTTTGTTACTAATGCCCATAACATCTTAATGTAAGCAAGTTTGTACCATGATGGTAAATGAATTAGGCTAATATGAGGGAGAATCAAAATATATTATACGTAATATTTTTCCAACAATATATAGAAAATACAAAATACATCATAAAGAACACATTTCGTTATAATTACCAATTTACAGCACTCGTCTGCGAGATTTCATTTTCTGAAATGTTTGAAGTACATCTTCAGTTTTCACGCTTAATAAAATACCTCGCTCAATATACGCTACCAAGAGATCATTCAACTATTCATTCTCTGTCCTACTATGAAATCGAGTGTTGGCAATATATTCATAGCAGAAAATGCAATTTCCACTCCCGATGTTGCAACCGGTAAAAGTATAGTCAACTTTAATAAGTAAATAAATCAAAGGATGAATCAAATATTTTCTTGTCTCAATCATTTTCTTACCAAGTTCTGCTATTCCATCAAGATTAGAAAATCTTGCATCATATGTGACACCTTGAAAGTAGATAGGAAGTGCTCATTCAAGTTTCATGATACAAACCGCAGAAAATTCTTAATGATATAATTTTATAATTTATCAATTTCTCCTTGTCAAACGCAAAAAATAAGTTTTGTGGCTCAAGACAAGTCATACCAGAAAACAATTCGGCATCAACTTCACCAAATCGATCATTCAACTGTTTAACTCGTCTTTATAAATATCTATGAACATGTCATTCCAGTAGCGATGTAGATTTATCAACACTTCAGACTTGCATAAAACTCTTCTGGGATCATCAAAACTTGAACTCATGTCAACAACAACAATATTGTGCCTCTTACAAAATAAAGTAACTTCTTATAAAAAAAGAATCTCATACACTTGTTCTTAACATGCTTTTTGTGATATTAACTAGGTTCATTACATTACCAATGTGCTGATCCTTTTTTGTAAAGCACGTGACAATCCATCGCTAATTCTCATAACATCTTTCATTAGATATAAGAGAAAAATGAATTCAAATTTATTCATGGTTGACAACATTAGTTCAACATTACTTCGAAGATCATGATCATCTGTGTGTACTCAACAATATGCTCTAAAGCACATATTATTAGATTAAATAATCTGATCAAGCTCGAGAGTGTAGAATAATAAGAACCCCATCGTGTATCCCTTGCACGCTTCAAAGTTGCTTCATTGTTCAGTCATTTCCCAATAGCAATCTGACTTAACTAGTTTGTTTGTCACGAAGCAAGTCTTGGCGTTTACATGATCCAACAACAACATTTTAATGGTATTGAGCTATGTAAACAACATAGATATCTTCCGATGTTTTTTCACTGTACCAACAAGTGTTAACTGTAATTAATGAGCAAAACAATTTACACGCGGAAGGATTGTCTTTCAAAATTAAACTCTTCAAACCATTAAACTTTCCAGGCATATTACTAGCTCCACCGTATTCTTGCTAACTCAACTGATGCTTTTCCAAAAGCTCCTCAACACCAATTTTAAGAGATAAAAAACAAGTGTCACCAACATGGACAACTCCAAGAAAATGTTCCACTATACATCCACTTTTATCAACATAACGTAAAAGAACAACCATTTGTTCTTTAATCAAAATATCGCGAGACTCATCGCCATAATTTAGAATAATTCGTCCCCAAGTTCAATAAGAATAATCTTAGTAGTCTCAAAACCATTGCTTTAACAACATCCTTCTGAACATTTGAAGAAGTTAACTTGTTATTTTCAGGAGCTTTATATAGAACAACCTGACGTGTCATAAGGTGGTATCACGATAAACGTCAAACAAAATTTATAAAAACAAGGGGTGACCTAGTGTCGAACCCTAAGGGAACAAATGAAATTTAGTGAACTAAACTATTTATGCACTTAAATGGCTCTAAAGGTTTAGGGGTCTATATTAAGTTTGGTGAAAGTTTGTTTGTAAATAACTATAGGGATGACTTTGCCTATCATACTCATGATTTAATTGAGGGACTTCTGAAAATAAGTAAAATGATTTTGAAAATAGTTTGGTTAAGGTAGGATTAGTCATGCAAGTACGGTATAAATCTTATGGGTACGGATTTTTAAATACAAGGATACATGCAATACTATAGGACGATAACAACTTTCGCTGGTATAGATGTTGAATTATTATCATAGAATTTAATTCCATTAGCGGCACCTGGTCAGTTATAGGCTAACTTCATTGAACACTCTCTAAACTAGTCTTTTGTCGATCAAACAACCGCACATAGTCTGTTACAGGCTATCTTCCTGACTAAAGAATATTTAACCGCGTACATTCCTAGTTTTTGCCCTTTTCAGACGCAATACTAGTCTAGGTTCACCCATTGGGATTCTTTCCCGACATTGTGTACTCATGAGGTTATATCAAGCATTTTATCAAACACCTAACATGCCTCACATAAGTGTAGGCAAATATATTTGTTTTAATAAAAAATCATTCATAAAATATTTGTAAAAATTCCTTCAATCGATCATGAGTAGTCAAGATTACGTCAGACCTTTGTCATCAAAAGAGACTACTCACTCATTTCGAGGGAATATCGATACATACTTCAAATTAAAATACAGAACAAGAGTTAAAGAAGACGTAGAATCCTAATAACAAAAGTATCGTAACTTCGAACGTTGCTTGACTCTTACAAAAATCTAACTTGAAACTTGGATGAGTATTTGTGGAGAGCTTTTTTCTATTTTCAGAATGAAAAATCAGTGTATGAAGCCTTGTGGTGAAGCTCCTTTATAGGGAAGGGAGACCTTTTGAATTCCAGGTGCAATAAATCACGGATTCTTTTCGGTCGAAATGAGCTTCCTTTCAATTGAAACAAATGTTTCTGAGAAATCGGTTCGGTCGAAAGGCATTTTTTCGGTCACAAGGTTCCTTTGTCTTCGGTTTGAACTTCCCTGGCGGTCTCTCGGTCGAAAAAAATGCCACTGAAATTTTCATGTGGTAAAAATATTGTCTCGATCGAAATGATCGGCACTGAGAAATTCTTTCGGTCGAAAGAAATGCTGTCTCGGTCAAATGATCCAGTACATTTTGACTTTTCCGTTGACTTAGCATAACTTTGACAAAGAAAAACCTTCATTTTTGCTCATTTTCCTTTTTTTTTTAAATGTTTTGATCGAAGCTTCTACAATCATAATATACATTTTATACCTGAAATGGCAGTGTGCGAGTAGAATACAGTTCCATTTATATTGGAAATGTTAAAAGCATAAGCAAATAAGTGGGTAAATATTTAGACATTTACAACACTGATCACAACCTTTTTGATTTCTTCATGATGATCATCTATGAACTGTAAAAATGTGAGAAAGTTACCCTCCTTGTTGGATTTCTCGGACTCATCACGACTCTGAAATTCTAGTGCTTGACTCAAACATAATTTTACAACATCAATAGTTGCAATCAAACGAGTGCGATAGCCATCCGAGTTTGACTAGTTTGATTTGGTAATGCAAGTTCAATGTGTTGATTATGATGCATCCAATCTTGACAAGCTTGAACACACTTACTTTGAATATTGTCACGTCTCGAACATGTTCTCTGGCTTTTCTCAATGCCTCTTTCTAATTGGTGAAACATTTGGTAACAACATATCATTACCACTTTGACCTCCACGCTCCGGTATAAAGAGATAACAACAAAAACAATAAGATGAATCTTCATACACATTATACTCCAACAAACTATGATGTTCTTTAAACCATGTGACAATGAAGTTATGCTTCTTTTACCCAAAAATTTTTGTAGGAAATTCTATCTTTGGTTGATAGGGCCCTTTTGCATATAACCTTCTGATCTTTTCTCTACCATTGACATGTGAATCATAGATACTTGTTCTTTTAGCAAGATAAATTGGCAAGTTATCTACATCAACTTCCTCCCGTATTTGTTGACGACTCTGAACACTAACTTCACTAATATTTTCAGAATGTCTTGAAGGTACATCATTCAGCAACATGGATTGATAATATCTCTTCATCGCTGTATGAGCTTCTAAAACTCATCAAATTTTGTAAGTGTTGCTAAAACCTTAACACATCAAATAGCTACAAAATCAATAAGACCAATACAACAAATAAAGGCAATCAACACGATCACAAAACAGATTCTTTTTAAAAATTCTAAATTAGTACCATTAAACTCCTTCACATTCCAAAAACCTAAGTAGACCCTTACACTGACTAACAATGCAATCCAAACATCACTCACGTCCAATGTCAGCAGGCAACATCAATCAAAATGACAAAAAGAGCTCAAGGAAGTAAAACCTAAATTCAATTTCAGAATCGAGAAAGACTTGTGACACTGAACTCATCTGTTTTCAAGAAGAGCATCGGGTCTGATGGATAAGAACTAAGAAGGGAGACCGAGGTTTGGAGAAGCGAGTAGTGAAGGAGATAGCGACGCCGACGATTGAGATTTGTTCTCTTCTCTAGAAAGATATGTGAGTAGCCGAGCAGTGAAGGAGAGAGTTTGAACTGACGTAGGGCAGGAGACGTGCCGTGGCGGAAGGTGCTCCCTTGGGACTTGGTACTATGTCATTTTTTGGTCTTTAGTGAACAACGAATTTGAGGGAGGGCCCAAACCTTTACACATCAACAATTATAAATGATACCTTATCAAATATCCCCAGTACAAAATTGAATCCGTTGTGCATTATCATGCAATCCAACTAACCACTCTTACTCTTTTACACACCAAACAGCAGCAGCAGCAGCATCTATGACCATGACATTGACTCGCCACCTTCAACTCAGAAACTACCCGAGTCATCGTTTAATGGTAGTGAAAGAACATCATTATCAATTACAAGAGTCAGACCACATGCCGTACAAAACGAAATGCTCACTACCTCATCTGTTCGTTTTGGCTCATACACTACACCCCATGTCCATTATTCCATCCATCGAAGAAACAAAAATAGAGAGCTGATAGATTACTCAACAATTCCAAGAAAGCAACTAACTGATAGAAACACAGTTAGAGGAAAAAACTCTTCAGTTATTCTCCTCGTGGCTTTCCGTGCGCCGTTTCCGGCCTCCATGGCCTCCGCAAACCAGTGCTCCAATCCTCCTAAGCCCCCTGACCCCCATATCGATGGCCATGCTAATGTTTCGTCGTTGGCGGCTGCGCCAAACCCTAGTTCCAATATGGAGGCGGCTCGAATCACTCACATGGCAACGGCGATACCAATCTCGACTACGGCGTCGGAAAGCGCTCCCAGGTCGACGGGTCAGCACCGTCACCATCAGGCTCCGTCGGATAAGCAACACCCAAGCCCAACGTCGGTTACGGCGGCTGCCCAAAACCCTAATCCGCCATCGTACGCGAACATGGTAATGGGCTCCTCTCATGTGCATGCTGCGGCCCGTCCTGCGTTGAAGCCTCGCTTCCCTCCCATCCCTCTGCCCTCTCGTCAGGTTGGCTCCAAAGAAGGTCGGCCGGCCATCAGCTTCACCGGCGCAGAGGTCAATGCTTGTGAAAAGCGATTTGAGTTCTCTCTTGTGGCAAAGTTTACTGTCGGACGTCCGTCAATCTCTGAAATTCAGTCGGCTTTCCAGAATGCTTGGAAGATTTCCGGCTGGGCTTCAATCAGCATTATTTGGGACGCGAGGCATATTTTGATCATTTTGGACTCGGAAGCCGATGCGCGCGTTGCCCTAGCGTCCCCCCTCAACAAAGTTGGACATGCTTTTTTCCGTCTTTTTCGATGGAGACCAGATTATAACCCCAAGCAGGAGTCCAAATATGCAACAATATGGGTTAAGCTCCCTAATATTCCTTTATCCATCTATGATAGTTCCTTCATCGGAGCAATAGTTTCTACATTTGGTTATTTTGTAGATACAGATGAAAGAACCAAAGCTTGTGCCGCAGTCCAGCATGCTCGCGCGTGTGTGGAGCTTGATGTCACTGCTCCTATTCCGGACTCTATATGGATATCTCTTCCTAATGATAATGGGTATTGGCAATCTATTGTTATCGATTCTAATATTTCTTACTGCAACAAATGTAGGATCCATGGACACTCCATCACCAATTGTCGTAAATCCAAGAACAATAAGGCGGGGAACCAGAACCAAGTGTCCCACGGCCCCAGTGCTACAACCTCTATAGTTAAGGACGAGCTTCCAAAAAACAATGAGGCTAACCGAAAGGATACTCTGAACTTGACTAGGGAGAGAGAGGCCACAAACAGCAAAACCATCAACGATGGTACCTGGCAGAAGGTGAGTTACAAGAAACATAAGGCCGCTCGAGGAGTCTTTGTGCCAACTGTTCCCCTCAATGACATCCCGGATGATGGCAGAAAAGTCATCATGACAAAGCCTACAAATGTGGTGGAGGAACACAGTTTGAAATCACACAATGAGCTTGTTTTGGTGCTTTACAATGGCCGGGGGGTGAGTCACCTCATGCAAAGGAGATAGCTAATCAGCCTGCTTCTTATTCTGCAGAAGTTTATTTTGATGAGAGGTTCCAGTCTCACGTCCATCCTTCTGCTCATGAGCACTACTCAAAAATTCTGGACAAAAAAGGGTCAACTAGAAATCAGAAAGGGGATACGAGTGTGAGCTATATCACACAACGGGTAAAGGAAAAGGGGAATAATGGTAGCAAGCACTGCCAATCAGCAGTGTCTCAATGATTAGCAGCCTCTGTTGGAATGCTAGAGGTATCTCTAATAAAGGTACCATTATTTATCTTATGTCCATTCTTAATAAGTATGATATTTCCTTTTGTGTGATTCTGGAGCCCAAAGCAGGGCCTAAGAAGCTGTTGTCCGTTGCCAAGAAGCCAGGTTTTAATGGCATGTTGCATGGTTATCCTGATAACTCCCATATATGGATCCTTTATAAGGACGTTCTCTCAGTTTCTATTATCAAAGTCACGCAACAACACATATCCTGTATGATGAGTTATGGGGACAGTTCTGCCTCGGTTATATGCTCCATTATTTATGCTTCTAATAGTGTGGTGGTTAGAAGGAATTTGTGGAATAATCTATCTATGGATGCTGATAATGTGGCTGTGCCTTGGGTCCTTATGGGCGATTTCAATGTTGTAACTTGTCTTGCTGAAAAAGCTGGAGGGAGGCAACTCGGGACTAGATCTTCTGAGGACTTCAGCAACTTCATATTGAGCAATGGTCTTATATATGCAAGCTTTATTGGTAACAAGTTCACTTGGTGTAACAATCAAGCTGGCAATAGATGCATCTGGATGAGACTTGATTGGGTTCTTACTAATGGTCTTGCTGCGGGTCTTTTTCCGACGTTGAAAGTTCATCATCTTCCTAGAGTTCAATCTGATCATTGCCCTGTGCTAATCTGTTTGTCGGATAAAGAGAAAAATCAAAGTTTTTTTTCCTTTAATCCTGCGTGGTTGAATCATAAGGAATTCATGCCATTTATTATGAACCAATGGAGTACCACGGAGCATGGTGACCCTATGACCACGCTTCATGCTAAGCTGAGAAGTCTCCGGGGTGCGCTTCGGCCTTGGAACTGGGAGATTTTTGGGGATTTTAACCAAAAAATTGCTGATCTTACCAAGAGGGTCGAAGCAACTGAAGGTGCCCTGCAGAGAGAGTGGTCTGATGACCTTGAGAACGATCTTGCTTTGCTCAGAGCTCGGCTTAACTCTACTCTTGAAGACCAGTATGCTTTCCTTGAGGCGAAATCTCATGTCAAATGGATTAAGGATGGGGATCGAAATACTAAACTCTTTCACACTGCTGCAAAGGTTCGTTGTTCCGTTAATAATGTCAGAGTCACCCTTGCTGATGGAAATGTGACTGATGATAGAGAGGCTGTTGGCAATGAGGCGATTTCCTTTTTCCATGACCTATTGGGGGAGTTCTCGGCCTATCCCAGCAATGACTACTTTGATGACATCGTTCCTTCCATTTCTCCTTTGGAGAATGAGGCTTTGTGTAAGATCCCTGACCCGGAAGAAATATGAAATGCTGTGAGAAATCTCCCGAAAGATAGCGCGCCCAGTCCGGATGGCTTTAATGGCAGTTTCTATCAGGCTTGTTGGAATACGGTTGGTGCGGACGTAAGCAGGGTCGTAATCTGTTTCTTCAAGGGGTTTGGGCTTCTCTCTTCTATCTCCTCCACGGTGTTAACTCTGATCCCTAAAGTTAAGAATGCTACTTCCATGGATCAGGTTCGTCCCATTAGCCTATGCAACTTTACGCATAAAGTCATTTCTAGAATCCTAAATGATAGGATCAGGTCGATCCCTCCTCGGGTGATTGGCGAAGAGCAGTTTGGTTGGTTTTGTCCCAGGTAGATCTATCCATCAATGTATTGCTCTTGCCCATGACCTCACTTCGGACATCAATAACAAAGCTCATGATGGTAATGTCATGGTTAAACTAGATATGTCTAAGGCGTATGATAGGCTTTCCTGGCTTTTCTTCTTCGTGCTATGAAAGCTTTGGGTTTCTCTGATCTGTGGTGTGATCTCATATATAGGAACATCAGCAAATGTTGATACTCGGTTAGAGTGCGCGGGAGATCTTTTGGGCACTTCAAGTCTAACAGAGGGCTTAGACAGGGCGACCCTTTGTCGCCTACGCTTCTTATCTTGGCTATGGAGATTCTGTCTCGGAAGCTCAATAAAGCCAGCAAGCCTGGAGGTGGTATTATGCCTTACTGGTCTTCCATTCGTGCTTTGGAGATCAACCATATTTTTTATGCCGATGACATTCTGATTTTATAAAATGGCGGGAAGACATCTTTTTCAAAGCTGCTGAAGGTTCTTGATGATTTTTGTACCAATTCGGGTCAGTTGCTTCAGCCGTCTAAATGCAAGGTTTTTGTGTCTAAGCATATTTCAGATCCTAGGAAGGAGGAATTGTTGCGCCTTTCAGGATACTCTTGTGGTACTTTTTCGATTCGATATTTGGGGGCCCCTTTATTTTCTGGGCAGCCTCGGCTCGTTTACTTCCAAAGTCTAGTTGATTCTGTCAGGGATCGTCTGGAGGGTTGGATGAAGAGTTTTCTTTCTATGGCTGGCCGTCTTACTATGATCAAATTTGTGCTGAGCTCTATCCCAATCCACACCCTTTCTGCCCTGCCGGTGCCTAAAGGATCTCTTGAAGCCATAGAAAAGAATTTTCGTAGCTTCTTGTGGTCGAATAGAGAATCGACCAGACACATTGGGTCAACTGGGACATTGTTTGTTTGGATGTGAAGGCTGGCGGTCTAGGCATCAGACCTCTCTCTCACCTAATGTTGGGCCTTAGAGGGAAGATGGCTTGGAATTACCTTTGTAATGAGTCCCTCTGGGCGAAGCATGCGAGGAGTCGATTTGTTATTAACGGAAAGGGCTCGCATCTGTGGAAGAGTATTGCTCCCGTCATCTCTAGCATTGCTCTTGATTGTCACTGGAAGTTAGGAAGTGGTTCCACTACTACTGATATTTTTTGTCAGAATATTGCCATGGCCTGTCCTAGGAATCTCAGGAAGAAGCCCATCAAGGAGGTGCTCTCTAATCCTATTTTGAGACGTACTTTCATGCATAACATCAATCCTGTCATTCATCGCTCGCTCCGTAACTCTCTTGATGATTCTGGGATGGACACGCTCTTTTGGGCCAAAGACCCTTCCGGTATTGTTTCCACCAAATCATTCTTGAAGTCCTTTGTGCCCCATGTGAATCCGCTGAGAAAGTTTGAAATCATTTGGCAAAATTGGCTGCCTTCTAAAGTGTCGTGTTTTTTGTGGAGAATTCTTCATAAGGCTCTGCCCACGGATGATAATATTACCCGGAGTAGGATTGTTATGGCTAGCAAGTGCTCCTGTTGCCTTATCCCCCAATGTGAGTCTATGAATCATCTTTTCATTCATAGTGATATGGTTATTTCTCTTTGGGGGTCTATCTGTCCCCTCTTTCGTGTCCCTAATCCTGGCTCCATGGAGGATTTCTTTTATGGTTGGGGCGAGTGTGCTAACGTGAAGAAGTTTTCTAGCCTTTTTTTCTTTGGTGTTGCATGTCTCTGCTTATGGGAGATCTGGAAAATCAGGTGCAGTAGGGTTTATGATGAAGGGTGCCCTCGTTTTACCAAGCAAACCATTTTCAGTTGTGCCTCGGCGTTAGCTAAATGCACTCCTGCCCAGTGTCGCCATGATCTGACCTCTAGGCGTGTTTGCGCTTTCTTTGGGATTGCGCATCCGATCATCCAAGACTTTGAAGTTTTTTGGATCCCATGGCGTCCTTCCTCGAATGGCAATACTTGCAATATTGCCATCCACTCTGATGAATATCGGTCTTCTATTGCAGCTGTCATTCGGAATCACCATGGAGAGTTCTCCTATGCTCTTAAAGCTTCTTCATCTGGGAAGCATTTTTTGAAGTGCCTGTTCTATTTGATCAACGAGCTTAAGATTATTGGGCAGGTCTTTTCTCACATTCACACTTCTCAGGAAGACATTTTATTATTAGGCCGCGATTCAGATGTGGAGTGGGAGCTTTTTCAGATCAAACGAAAATTGGTCAAGGACCTTGCCAATCATCTTATTT
>JAWWMW010090388.1:0-11828 GCA_035048345.1 Echeveria elegans
TAGTTAGATACCTTAACGGGGAGTAACTGGGTGAAACGAGTAGAATAGTATCTATTTAGTGTCGATGATAAACAAGCAAGTACAAGGGATAGCTCGACTGCCGATATGTTTCATAATAAATAGAACAAACAATATCTTTTCTTCTTTTCTTTTCTTATTGCTTTTACTACGAACTCACAAACACTCAAAACCCCCCCAACTGTTCATTTAATTTCAGTTCAAGAAGGAAGAAAATGACCTTGGAATAGCTCTCTGTGGATTTGATCCCGTACTTAATCGCTATACTAATTAGAGTTGTTGAGCACGCGGAACTTAACAATTTTGCATGCGCACAGCGACGCGCAATCACTTATATAATCAACGAAAACCGTATTGTGAGCCTAAAATAGAATGTTAGTGTAGAATACGACCGATTTTATATGATACAAGCAAAGAATACAAGAAAATATTTGTCTAAATAATAGACATAAAATACAACGATCAAAATACCCCACACTTAAAGCTTGTTCGTCCCGAGCAATCTAGCTCTAAACAAAGTTAAAATAATAAAATCTACTCCCAACTTACTTTCATAGGAATCACAAATGCATTTAGCATATGCACTAAGTCTTTTAACCACTAGGCTACCCTAGTGGACGAAGAGTTATAATCTCGTGAGAGTTTTCAAAAAAAGTAATACTCACAAATCCTAAAAGAGTAATCTTATACTATAATAGGATATCTAACCAAATAACTCAACCATCCAATTAAACTTCACACATTTACCAACCAAACTTAACTTTATTCTTACATTTACCAACAAAATCTAACTAAACTCATTCTCATCCAACTAAACCATTCCAATTATATTCAAAAATAATTAACCCAACCACCCAATTAAATTTCACACATTTACCAACCAAACTTAACTAAATTCCTACATTTATCAACAACATCTAACTAAACACATTCCCACCCAACTAAATCATTCCAATTATATTAAATTTAAAATTTAAATTTAAAAAAAAATTAAAAGTTTACACACAACAGACGGCTGGGTCCGACCTGACCCATTAGAATTTAAAAATTAAACCACACGGGTCCAAAATTTTGTCGATCGTGTCACGCCCGTGTTTGACCATTTTGATTGCACATTCGGGACGATGCATATCCGTCGGAATTAAAAATTAAAAGTTAAAAAATCAAAAATTAAAAATTAAAAATAAAATACAAAAATTTAAATTTAACAGAGAAACAATTCTCGTCGGGACGACGGGATCACCACTTGTTCATCCATATAAAAATTCAATCTTTTCCTTTATAGTTTCCTGAGCAAGCCATTTAATATCAACACGTTCAAGCACACCAAAGTATTGCCAATCATTCATGTTATGAACACTTCAAAATTCACCCAAATCTTTGTAGTCATAAATTTCTCATAATATGAATACCAACGACTAATCTTCACTCGATCCAAACCTCCATTCGACATCCACACTGAAATATTAAGTAAAGCTCAAAGAAAATCTTACCGGGCCCGTCAACTATGCTAACTAGGGTTAGTCCATAAGCTTAAGATTTTGAACTCATGCTCAAGCATTAGACTAAATATCGTAATCCGTAAGAGTAGAGGAGTTTCGATATTTGGAAAATAAGATGTTTGATCTTCTCTCATAGTCTCCATCATGCCTACGTACGTACATACAAGGAACGTCCTTAGCAATTATCAATGGTTAGAACATAAAGCTTCAATCGAGTCACAAAATAAAAAATGCATGGTGACAAGAACTTAAGTAGTAGACAAGAATTCTTTTAATTTTCATGTTGACAGTTACTCTCAAGGGGGAAATAATATATATACATGCACGAGCTAAAATTTTATATTTTCTTTCCTAACCCTCGGCAGCTGTTCAACAATATTAAACCTTTTTTTTAACTTTTTTTCTTGGAAACATTTTTTCTTCTTCTTGCACACCCCACATTTAAGCCTTGTCATATCTATTCTTATAAATAAATAGCAAAACGCACCTAAAACCAAATGTAAAAAGACATAATTATCCTTCATTAAACTAATAAAATGACTAAACTACCCATTATTCATTAACCTTCCTAAGCCCATTCTTGAAGCCCCAAACTTCAAATACCATAAAATAATATGAAAGAATTAAAAATTAAAAAATAAACATTAAAAATAAAAAAGTAATGAGGTGGAGACACGAAAAAATATAAGCAAAAATTGTATAAAATAAAACGTAAAATTTTTTAAAAAATAAACATTAATATAAAAAAATTATGCAGAAAACATTTAGCACTTATGGAGAATCAGATGGAAATACGAAAAAAAAAATTACGGGAGCGTAGCTAGTTGCTTAATAATATTACTTGAGCGTCACCAAAATGCATCATCAATTATGCTAAAGGCAATCAAGAAATTACATGAAATACTAAACATGATATTTCAAAATTTTATTTGCATGAATTTTAGAAAAACTTCACTTTTTCAGAGATGGAATAAAATTTTAAAAATGAACCGAGCTAAGCTAGTCAAAGTATCAAATCATTTGAAATAAAATTTCTACCATGAGAATCGTTCCAATCAAAGTGTTATATGTGTTTGACTAAACTTAGGCATGCTCAGTAACGTTTCAATGTGTTTTCAATAATTCATGGTAGGATGAATGCAATTTTCCTGTTGTTAAATAATTCTAACATGCAAACAAGATTTTATCAACTGAAAATTCATGCATACTTCCCTCACCCCACACTTAAAAATTGCTTAGTCTCTAAGAAGTTAAAATGAATAATAAAAGATAGGGTGGAGATGGACTTCTCTAGTATTGCAATTGATTCCAACTTCATGCGCTTTCCTTTCCATTGTTACTCCTTAATCTGCTTAAAATTGATATAACTTTTAAACATCACAAACAGATTGTTATTAAATGGAGCACAAAGTATAATTTTATAGAGAAAAAGATAGTCATTTATGTTACTAGACCAAGTCTTGAATTGCGGTCGAGTAGCCAATTTATTGGTCGAATTGAGGTTAACTCGACCATGCTCCAATCATCCTCCTTTACAGACCTAGATTAATGTTCGGGCAAGGACATAGCTGATTTTTCTTTTAATCTCGTATTGCATATATGGATCTCTGGCCCTTCATGGAAAGACTTCTTTACAACTTTAGTCAAGTTATCCCTCGCGGTATCACTATTGTTTGCATGTTTGTTACTTAAGACTTCACTTTCCACAAATTTTAGCTTACAAACATCGACAACATTATCATGATCAGTTATTTCAACAAGTACCTTAATTTGTCACTGAGGGAAAGGGATAGAAGGTACATAGGCCGATGGGGCCACGTACGGTGTCTCTTGTTCTTCGACCTCCTTCTTCTCTTGTTCGAGTTACTTATCTTGCTTGACCATTTTGGTTGAAGCTTTCTCTTTACTTTTTGGTTCCTCGAGTACCTTTTCGCTCTTTAGTGTAATATCATTCAAAACTTGCATCGGGTTGCGAAGGGAATTTCATTGGATTCCAAGAAGAGTTGGACGCTTGTTGAGCAAATTGCATCTCCAACATCTTCCGGACTGCCCTTTCTTGTTGAAGCTCGGACGTTAAGAGTTGTATATCTCTACTTGTTGAGCTTGTCTGGCTATCATTTGAGACATTATTTGAGCCAAAGTAGGTTCCTCTTGCTTATCGACGTCTTTCCTCGAGTTGTATTTCAGATTTGAGCTCGGGCTACCAAAAATGTTGTCCTCTCGATTGACTGGTTTCTTGGTATTGATTTCTGGGCTGAGTTCGACCATTGTACTACTGATTTGTTAATGAAAGATTTGCATCCGCATACAACCTTACTTGTCCTTGTTGGGTTTGCAACGGAGGTGAGATATAATGGTTAGCGATCTTGTCTTCGAGCAATGGGATGTAATTGCAATCTTGTCCTCGGGCAATATAGTCGATGTCCTCCTCAAAAAAATTTCCTCTTGAGTCATAAGCGTCCTTGTCGTGCCCGCCCTTCTAGTAAACATTAGGATTATGATCAATTGTGCTAAAACATTAACGGTCATTGTTAAAGCATTGAAATCTTCTTTCGTTACTAGCTTTGCACTTGACTTGTTTCGTTCTTCTTGAGATGGTTCCTTTGTAGCAATATTTTCCACTAGTTAAATCCTTCGGTGGGGTCAATTCCATAATTCCTCCTTCACTAAGTAAATCCATGTGTGCTCGCCCATTCTCGTCTATTTCATCATAAAAAATAACGATAATTCCAATTTATTGAATCCATAATGCGGACACTCTCTTTGCAATCTCTTAACCCTATCGTAAGCCTCATAAAAAGATTCATCATCAAATTACACAAAGTTAATGATCTTATCCCTTATTTTCTTTACCTTGCCCGGCGGAAAATATTGCTTCACAAAGGCTTGAGCTAACTCCTCACAAGTGCGGAACGTTCTACGCTCGTGACTTTGTAACCAATACTTAGTTTTGTCCGAAAGTGAAATATAAAAAGCTTCATATACATCACATCTTGTGTTATCCTTGCATTTTTATTAGTGCGATATATCTCTGTAAAATTACTAAAATGATGATGCGGATTACTGTATCCTTTGAATGTATCGATATTTATCATGTGTATAAGTCCGCTTTTGACCTCGAAATCATGCTCTTTTGGAATCTAAATCAGCGAACCATAGTGTCTGATTGATGGGATCATGTAATCTCCGGTGACTCTTTCCATGTTAGCTCCTCCTTGAGCTCGAGCTTGCTTTCTCTTTTTATACAAACACCTAAAGAATTTAAAGGTGTTCTTGGCCAACAAATATCAAACAAGCTAACTTTTGCTTGGAATTTTTTCTATTTTTTTATATAAGAAATGAATTATCTAGTGAGATAAATAAACTTAGTTTAAAAACCGTTCCCCGGCAACAATGCCATTTTGATGAGGATGTTTAGTGTTGTTACGATTACGTCAAACAATATTTATAAAGAACTAAGGTGACATAGTGTCAAACCAAAAGGAACAGTTAAACATGGAAGTATAAACTATTTCTGCGCCAAATGGTTGCATAGATGAGGGGGGTTCTATTTTAAGTGGTGGTGACAAATATCTAAAATTAACAATTAAAAAAAGATGACTGGGGCATAAGGTACTCATTAATTACATTGAACTATTCTTGAAATAAAGTAGAATGATTTTGAAAATGTTAGGTAAGTCTATGACTAGACATGCAAATATGATGTAAATCTCACGGGTACGAATTTTGAAATACACACATACATGCAATCTTATACGACGATATGAACTCTCACTCGTATGGATTTTGAATTATTATCGTAGACGTCAGATCCATTAGAAGCACTGGTTAATTATAAGCTAATTTCATTTAACACTTTCTAAGTTATTCTTTCGTCGATCGAATAATAGCACCAGTCGGTTATAGGCTATTCTCGTGATTTAAGAATATATAACCTCGTAC
Source organism: Echeveria elegans (assembly GCA_035048345.1). Taxonomy (NCBI): domain Eukaryota; kingdom Viridiplantae; phylum Streptophyta; class Magnoliopsida; order Saxifragales; family Crassulaceae; genus Echeveria; species Echeveria elegans. The sequence goes on from JAWWMW010090388.1 coordinate 5,463, forward strand.
ATTACAAGCTTTGCCCTTTGCGAACGCAATACTAGCCTGAGTTCATCCATTGGGTCTCATACAGTTCTATCAAGCATTTTATGAAACACCTAACATGCATCACATAAGCGTATGTAAGCTAAATATATTTGTTTCAACCAAAAATCATTCATGAAATATATGTAAAAATTTAGTCATCCATGAGTATCAACAGATTCATTAAACCCTTGTCATCAAAATTACTACTCACTCATGGTAAGTGAGAAGCAATACATGAAAAAAAATGAAAGTAAAAACATAGGGAGTTTAGAAACACTCATGAATTGTTGTCGGTCTTCAAAGTGGTTGCCTCTTTATTCTTCGTTTCTTTGTGGTGGTGTCGGAGTGGTTGAGTAGCGCCCTTTAAGTGGGAGCTCCCTCTGATTTTCGTGTGGCTCTATGGGCTGTGGAGTCTTTTTTGTATGAGTGAAGCCCTCCTTTTATAGTGGTTGCAAAAGCTTTCCAATTTCCCATCGTAACGAGGGCATACAAAACCTTTCATCATCCTCATAATGTCTCTCATTGAAATTCCCTCATAAAATCTACAAACCCTTGGATTATTGTCATAAATATTAACGAATTCTTGGCTCCTTACTTCTTTAGTCTTATCCATTCCATCAGATTTTTTATTCAAATCAAAAATCAGATTTAATCATGGACCATTTCGGTCGAGTAGAATATATTTTGACCAAGATGAATGCTTCTGATCATTTGGTACGGTCAAAATGAATATGTCTCGGTCGAGCTATTCCATGGTTTTTTATTGAAGTGGCTTTCTGAGTGTTTCTTGGTCGAGAAGATCCTTCTTCAGTCAAGAAAATTGCTTCTGAGCATTTGTCTCGGTCGATATGATTTTCTTTCGGTCGAAATGATTGTTACTGTCTGTTTGGTACGATAAAGACAATTTGGTTTCGACCAAAAGACTCTCTTAACGTCCGAATCACTCCTTGCGGTAAACTTAAAAATTTTAGGATTTTAAATCATCTTTCCAATGCATTTTATTTCGCTGCAATCGGATGAGGGATGCTTTCCGTGGAAGCTTCCAAAACTCAAAAGGTCCAAACGGGTAATTTTACTCGATAAATCTTCATTTTTAGCTATGTTTTGCTCCAAGCTTCTAATCAACGGAAAGTGTATTGTGAGCCTGAAATAGCAACGTGAGCATAGAGTACGAACGATTTTATATGATAAAAGCGAAGAATACAATCGAATATATGCAATAGACATAAAATACACTGATCAGCAACTCACAAAAATGGTTATCAACCTAGCCAAACTCACTCTAAACACGAAGACCAAGCCGATCTGGACTAGCCTATTACATCCGCTCAAATCTGCGCTCACAGAATCACTTAATTGGAACTCAAGATTGATCACTGTGAACGATCGATTTCTGAGAACGAAAAGAGGCCAAAAGAGAAAGTTGTGATGAAACCCATGAAAGCGAAAATTCATACCCCAGCACCCAGCCCTTGGATCAGCTATGATCGAACGGACAGGGAAGCACACGAAAGTCACACCATCTGCGTGACTCCTTCATTAACTTGGGTTGTTCATCAGTCCAGTCTAGTTTCACTTCTTCAATATTCTCAGAAAACTTTGGCTCAGAGGGTTGTGGAGGGTATGTTTTCCATATATCTTATCGAGTTAGCTCAGTATTGAAGTTGAAATGCCCCATATCATGCAAAATCATCTTTTGCAAATTCTGGCCTTATTTGCTATGGAAACACCGGTCAGCATAGACATAAGGAATGAAAAGGTATGGTATAATTTCAACCGCAAAAGGGTAATGGTGTGGCACCGTCTGATTCTGACGATTATAGCGACGATTTAGTTTATCTATTTGTGCAGGTCAAGGTTTTAAGATCTATGAGACCCTTACAGTTTGAAATTTTAATTGTGGGGTAGTACCAAAGGTCACAGCAAAGGTGGCACGTCATATTCTCGTTACACAGATGATCCAACTGTGCCTAAGGGGTGTTTAACCCCTACTTTTGCAGCCGCTGCACTCTTTATAGATAATGCTAGATGGGACGGTGTTCCTTTCCTAACGAAAGCAGGCAAATCTCTTCACACCAACATGTTAGACTTTACTTTTTGTCCTTTAGGCTCTGTTTGGTTGCGGAGAAAAAAAGTAGAAAGGAAATTTTTTTTTAAAAAAGTAGAAAGGAAATTTTTAAAAAAAAATTGAGTGAAAATAAAATATGTATTTGATTGTAATGAAAAAAAATGAAAAAATAAGCAAAATGAAATCAAATGTTCCATACAATTTACTCATAAAAAAATCATTTCTTTAAATTTTCTTTTACTCACTTTTTTCGACAAGCAAACGGAGCCTTAGAAAAGTTGGAATTAAGACAGGCGCAGGGCACAGATCAGAGTGCAGTTCAGACATGTTCCAGGGAATTTATACAAACGGAACTTTGCCACTGATTTAGACTAAGCTATCAATGAATTGGTCCTTCGTGTCCAGCCTGACGAAGCAATTTATCTGAAGATAATTAACAAAGTTCCTGGCCTTGAAATGAGGCTTGATCGCAGTGATCTTAACCTACTTTATCGAGCAAGGTATTGATACTTTACAGATTACTAATTAGAAATCTCTTTATACCGTCAATAAGACTGTGCCCACCTTCATATGTAACTGTGTTGTATCGCCACTAAATGTATGTGCACTGAATAATGTTTACGTGAAGGTACACGAAAGAATTTGCAGATGCATATGAGAGACTGCCCCTTGATGCGATAGAGGGCGAGAGGCGTTTGTTCATCATAATTGACGATCTGGATTCAGCTTGGGATTGTTCACACCATTGTTAAAATAACTTGAAGAGAAGAAGATCGCTTCAGAGCTCAACCCTTCCGGTAGCAGAGGACCCGTTGGGGCTCACTATCTGGCTGCTGAGCACAATGTCAAATGGGGAGATCTCGGTGGCGATGATTCATGAGCTCAGTACTCAAGCAGTATATAATAATTTATCTGTAAAGAAAAATAGCGCTTCAAACATATCAACCATATTGTCTGTGTTGCTTATAATCCCATCAATTCGCAATGTGTCCTGCTTCAGTTGCATTTACGATCTTAAAGTGTGGTTTTCAAGCCTGAACTTTTCAGCAAACAGCAAGTATTTCACACTTCGTATCTCACAAAATATACAGAAATTATGTCGCAAGGGGGCAAGGAATAACAACGATGGGGGTTAAGGACTCGGAATGATCAGAGATGAAGAGTAGTATCAACTTCGGAACTCTCATGGTTGCCGGCAGCAAATTTACTCAACCCAATAGTAGACCAGTCAGGACTTGCGAGGGACGTGTTCTTCATTTCTCCAACGTTGTCGTCATGCTTGAACTTCTTCAAACACTGCAGCTCAAGGGACAGTGGATCGTGGACTTCAGTTACAGGCTTAAGTTGGTGATGTTGCTGCTGCTGGATTCTAGGCGGTTGGAATAAAGTTTTGTCAACCGGACATGGATTCATATTCGTCTTGTCAGCTTGGCCGAAGAATAACAGTAAGATCTCCTTCTCTTCTCGCTTCTCCCTAACTCTTTCCAGCTGCTTAAACCTCTCTTGCAAGATGGCTATCGAGGATCCTGACCCTATCACTATAGGCGCTTCCCCTCTATGCTTACCCATGTTGTCACGGCTCTACAAGCGGGTTGAGAAGATTTGATGAGTCTAGCGACAAATGATGCGACGAAGTATTGAAAAAGAATCAGCTGCAGGAGAGTAAGAGTCCGAAGGAAAAGGACTAAAGATGCAACAAAACTGAGTCCTCAGCTACACATAAGGAAGTATATAAAGGGAAGGATCCGGTCCAAAGTCGATGACACATTGGCTTTTAGTATTTGGATGCCTACCAAGTGAGCATAAAAATACTAAAAATGCTAAATATACCGAAATTTTCAAACCATCCTTTATTTTTAAGGGACACTAAGCAAAGAAATTATCAAAAATCATCTGAAGAGATTGATTTTGAATCAAGTGAGAACTAAAAATTTCGTGACAATTCTTATATTTATAAATAGTTACATCTTATATGCTCGCTTATCAAATTATAATGAACATAATTTCTCTTTTATTCAAGAGTTGACGTCTTAAATGAAATTTTCGCACGAATGAAACTCTTAGACCCCGTTTGGTTGCGGGGAAAAAAGGAGAGGAAAGGAAAAAATAAAGAAAAATTTTGAGTGAAAATGAAATGTGTGTTGTAAGGGAAAAAAATAAAAAGATAGGCAAAATGAGATTAAATTTTCCTTACAACTTTCTAATGGAAAAATCATTTTTCTTTAAATTTTCTTGATGTAATTCTGGCCCAAAGCAGAAGCCCAATTATGCAGCCCAATCCGAGTGAAGCCTTGCCTGGCGAGAGCTGGACCATTGATTAGCGTTTGACCGAACGGTGCTCATCAGTTGATATATATACAATGCGATGGGGCTTGAAGAAACACAACAACACTTTTGCGTTTTCTCTCTCGTGTTCTCTCAAGCGGCGATTTAGGGTTTGTAATCTCGATTGATCTTCTTGAGTTTTCAGAGAGTATTCGTGAGCGATTGGGTTAGATCTGTGTAATAGGAGTAGTCTGATAGTATTCTTGAGTGTTTTCCTTGGTGGTTTCCGATCGGCTTGATCGGAAACGCTCATGTGTTGAGCTTTGTAACTTGAGTGCAAGGTGAGGCCAGGTTTGTGAGTGTCAAGGAAGATAGAGACTATAGGCTGTAAATACTCCTGCGGCGGTGCTTGTCCGTGACTGATAGTGCATTTTTTGGGCGGTCGAGCTCAACGTGGTTTCCTCCGGCGCTACGCCGGTTCCACGTAAAAATCTTGGTGTGTCCTTTACAGTTTTCTTGTTTATTCATTTAGTTCTTGCAAGTTCTAGGTTTGATTTAAGGTAAATAGATTGACTTACAGATTGCAAGACTGTGAATTAGAGGATATATAACTGTGAATAGACTTGCCTTGATATTCTGGTACTTATTAGTTTAACACTACTTATATAATACTGAGATTATTAAGTATTGTGATCATATTAGTCTAGAGAAATTAGACTACATTTCTTTTCCTCACTTTTTTTCCGCAACCAAACGGAGCCTTAGGTTCCGTTGCATTGTAGGAAAAATGGTGTTGGCTGCTCAGTGAATTGTTTAGTAATGTTTGACAACCAATTATGTTTAAATATTATTGTTTATTAGTATTGAGTATTGATATGATTTCGTGTGGTGATCAGGGGTACGTTGAGTGATTGAGTGCAAGTAATGATAACAAATAAGCATTTTAGGATGAAGCGGTTGGCTTCTTCTCAGTTCCAAAAGCCATCTTCAAAGATGATGATGACGATGATGGCATTGTTAACTGGGAATCTACTTGTTATTCAATACACGGATCATTGTCGTGATGACCACATTTTGATTCTTTTCTTTTTCCCAGTTGTTGTCATCCTACCAAAGACAATTGGATATAGGAAGTTCCACAATGATTTTCTTGTTTGAATCAATCGGAGGAAGCAGAAAAAATAATAGTTAATGCAACGAGATGAAACTTGTTACGTTCCAGCTGGAGGGAGACGATCCTATACTGTATTGTCTATTGCAGTTTGCTACCGGTGACAACGACTTAGAGAGGCGAGGGCGACACAGTTTCAAGAGGCACGGCACGCCACTGCACGAGAACTAAGTAGGGATACGAGGATTCCAATTATTAAAACAATGTGCAATGTGTAACTTCGTGAGTACATGAAGAGGATTGTAATTATAATAAATTAATTTTAAACACTCTTTATTTGCAAAATTTAGACATTACTCTCTCTTATTTAAACATTTGGACTTAAACACCTCTCATTCGTTATTTTTTGAAAGTTGTCACCTCCTACCAAATGTCACTTTTAAAAAATCTTAAAAATATCAAAAAAAAAACTTTAAAATTTTCAAAACTTTGTAAAATTGATAAGCGAAATGCAACCCTTTAGTAACACTTTTGATAAAAAAAATTATACATTAAGAATATTTTTGTATAAATTTAATTTCTATATATAGAATCTTAGAAACCACAGCCCAACAAATTCGCACTTAAAATGTTTTCAGTTTTCTTCTTCTTAGTCTACTTAGTATTCCTAAGTACAATTAAAAAAGTATTTAGAATCATTTACAGAAAACCATCAGTATGTCAGAGTTGTTTTGTCAATGGGAAAATGTCAAAAAAAGCCTCAACTTTCCAAACTCGGACGTTATAAACTCCAACTCAAAAAAATCTATTAATATGATGAACTTAACATTGACTTACATATTATTTCTCTAACTTGCGTTGACCACGCCGAAAAGGGCACGACGTTACATCCGTTGACGGCATC
>JAWWMW010090426.1:0-11822 GCA_035048345.1 Echeveria elegans
TTTCTTTATCAAAAGTGATACAAAATGGTTGAATTTTTTATATTTGTTTTATGAAGTTTCAAATTTTTTAAAGTTTTGTTTATTATTCTTTTGATTTTTTAAAGTTAACTAAAGTGAAACGGGTGGCTTTTACAAAAAAATATATTTTATGGGTCGTTTTGACTAATATCGTATTTTACGGGTGGCGAATTCGAAAACATGTATTTTACGGATGATTTTTGCTAATAAATCCTTTCTCCAACTCAATCTGCCTTTGTAAGAGGTCGTAGCATAGTTGATAACCTTGTCATAGCTCACGAAGCCATACATTTCATGAGAATCTCTTTGTCAAGGAAAAATCATTGGGGTGCGTTGAAGGTTGATATGTCTAAGGCTTATGATAGAGTTGAGTGGCCCTTTGTGAAAGGGATGCTTTTAAAACTTGGTTTTGCAAGACCTTGGGTAGATTTGGTAATGAAATTTATTTCAACTGTCTCATATCAGATTAAGACAAATGACCAGATTAGTTCATCTGTGACACCCTCTCGTGGACTTCGTCAAGGAGATCCTATAACCCCTTATCTTTTTCTCATAGTTACTGAATGACTCTCAAATAAACGGCAGAGTCTTATTTCTCAGGGAGTTATGTCAGGGTTAAAAATGGGTAGGAGGGCGTCAATGATAGCTAACCTATTCTTTGCTGATGATTGTATTATTTTTTTCGGTTAGATGAGGGTGTATCGAGTATTATAAAAGCTGCCCTTAATGAGTATGAGATTATATCAGGACAAGTCATTAACTATGATAAGTCTGACCTCTGTTGTAGCAAATATGCCCCTGAACCGCTAAAACTAGAAGCGAGTATTGTCCTGAATGTTAGGTTGGTTGATAAGTTTGCTAAATATTTAGGGATGCCCATGAAATTGATTGGTAATATGGTTAAGTCTCTTCAATTCTTGTCTGATAAAGTTCAAAACTGTGTTGAGTCATGGAATGAAAAAATCTGTCTAGGGGAAAGGAGATTATTATTAAGTCTGTCATTCAGGCAATCCCTATCTATCTAATGCATTGCTTTCGATTGCCTAAGAAGATTGTTGAAAACATTAACAGATTAATCCTGAAATTTTGGTGGCAGAATAATTCTCATAGTTCTCATCCTGTTCATTGGGTTAAGACTAGCTGGTTGTATAAATCAAAACAGGAGGGTGGTATGGGATTTAGAGACCTTTATCATTTTAACACTGCCCTTTTAGCAAAATTATCCTAGAAATTAGTGAATCAACCAGACGCTTTGGTATTCAGAATTTGGAAATATAGGTATTATCCATCATGTTCTTTTATGAATGCCAGAGTTGGTAATAGACCATCTAAAATTTGGAGAGGTTTACTTACTCCGGGTTGGATCATCTTTAGATTTGTCCACCAATATGCTAAAATGGAAGGATGAGAATGGTGTTTTTTCTGTTAAAAGTGCATACAATCTGAGTTGTACCTTATCTGATGTGCCTCCTTATTTTGGACAGCAATCTGATTCCTCAGAAATCAAATCTTTTTGGAGGCATTTGTGGCGCTTACCGCTTCCAACTAAGATAAAGATCTTTACATGGCGCTTACACCATGGAGGGCTCTCAACAAGAATGAATCTAGCTAGGCGACATATAGCTAAGGACTGCTTCTGTTCTTTGTGTGGCTATCAATGTGAATCGGATATGCACCTTTTTACTACTTGTTGGTGGCCTTGTTTTGTAATTAGGGCCCTGGGTCTTGAACACCTCCTTTTCCAAAATCAGCACTTATGTATTTTCCAAAATCAGCACTTATGTATGGCTGACTTGCTTTTCGATGCCTATAAATGTTCTGATGTACATGGTTTTAGTCTTCTCATTACACCCTTTAGAAATATATGGTATTATCGGAATAAGGTTGTTGCAGGAGATCTTACGGAAACCCCAGAACTGGTTGCTGGAAAATGTAAGTGTCTTTGTAAAGAGTTTTTTCAAGGTTCGGTTGGTTCGTCGGTGTTGGAACAAAATTCAAATCTGGCTTGGAATAAACCTAACATTGGTGTGCTGAAGGTAAATTGTGATGCTGCCTTTTCAGAATCATCAAAGACTGCGTCTTTTGCGGCTATCTGCAGGGATCATATAGGGTGGATCAGGGGTCTTTATGCCAAGTCAAAAATTAAATGTGATTTTGCCCTTGAGGCTGAGTTTATGGCTTTGGACCTTGCTTTAAAGTTGGCATTGGATATTAAGGCGGACAAAGTTATTGTGGAAACAGACTCATTGGGTGTTACTCAAATTCTGTTCGAAAGACAAAGACATTCCTATGATATAAGTGAAATTATATCGAACTGTTGGTATGTATTAGCAAAGCTTGTTTTCTGAAGAGTCTCTGCTATCTACCGGGAGGTGAACATTCTTGCTGATTTCGTTGCAAGTTTTGTAGCGGAATCTAGGCATTGTTGGTTAAGGCTTGATTCTTGTGCTTGGTGGTTCAAGGATAATTTGTCGTGTCTTTTTGAGTTTGTCTTCGATTTTACCAGTTATCAAAAAGAATATATCTAACGACCTTGCTCCATTCAGTCTCAGTAGTTATTACAACGGATATAAAATTATTCAATCAAGGCTCGATTTTGATGATAAATGTAGGAAAAGGTCTTGATATTCTAAGGATAAAATAATTGCACACTAATTCTCACTAACTTTGATGGGGCAAGTAGAGAAAAACACACTAATTTTTATCTCAACTTAATAACACTGGTACACTAATAAGCTATAAAATAATAATATAATAAACTTTGAAACTAATAAAACTCACAAGTGACTAAACCACTTAAAGAAAGAAGGAAGAGCTAAGGGGTGATTACTCATTTATTGCACTACTCTATTTATAGGAAATGATAATGATAAAAAGACAACCAAGTGATGGGTGATTGCTTATTCACTCACTGTCTCACTCCTTGATTCACTACTAACGTTTATGAACAATCAACACTTCTCCTTGATACAAGATTGTAAAATCACAATCATTTGATGAAACACTTCGAACCTGTCACTCAAGAGCCATTTGTAAAGATATCTGTAACTTGCTCTTATGATTTGTAAAATTCTAACTTAATTTCTCCATCTTTGACCAAACCTCGAATATAATGATAGATGATCCCAATCAATATGGAGCCTTCTAGTTTCAAATCTTTAACCAATCATTGTGAAAAATTATGTTTCAGATCCCTCAAAATATCCTTCTAAGCAAAAATGCTTGACAAGCTACGGAAGGAACTGCAATTGACTCTGCTTTAGTTGTAAAAAAGAGACACTATTTGTTGCTTCTTCAACAAACATGAAATTACTCCATCTCCAAGATAGAATGCATAACACGACGTAATCTTTTCAGTTTCTACATCACCGGCCCAAACACTATCTGAATATTTAGTCAGAAAACACTCATTTGAGTGTTGATACATGACCCCAAAACCATAAGGACCACTGATATATCAAAATATACGCTTTGTTGTTACCAAATGTGACTACTCCATGAACCGGCTGATAAATCCAACTCCATTGATTATCCTTGTAGACGCTAATTAATGAAGACTTCCGACTATATTCTTGAAATAAGTGAGATTCACGGACTCCCAAGTACCTTCTGTCATCATATCTATCCTCTCTGTTACAAGTGTTCAATTGCCTTCATTCCCTCAAACTTGAACTTCTAGAGACAAAGAAATAGGACATCAATCTCATGCCAGTCATCTCAAACTGACTAGTCATTGTAATGAGTGAATAATATGCGTATAAATTCTACCTCTTTGCCCACCTTGTTTTTTCCTTACTTTTATCAAGTTTTTTAAATACTTCTTATCCTTATATTGGGTTCAAATCACATATTTACGAGCATGAGAGAGTTTGGATAAATTTTGGACATGTTTGAATCAATTTTGGTAAAAAGGGCGTCAAATTGAGCACTTTGACCATCCTACCTTTGAGGACTTGTCGACCGCGCATACAACATCCAAGTGAAGGAAGTCATATGTCATTGGTAAAATAACTAAATTATCTCAAACTCTTTAGTTCACCAAAAGTTCAAACTTGAAGGTCTAGATGGTCAAAATAGCTTTCAAAGACAAAGAAACTGCGCTGATAACAAAATAGCCATGAGGGAAGATGGCCTAAAGTAGAAAAACGAGCCAGCGCGACAAAAAGAACAAGCTCGGTCGAGTCATTTGCTCCTGGAAGAGCTGCATTGTGGTTAGGTCGAACCACTTTGGTTGGGTTAACCTTGTTTATGTTTATTTATTAGGGTTAATTAGAGAAAGGGTTTATTACCGAAAATCACCCGTAAAATACGGGTTTTTTCGTAAAACACCCGTAAAATGTGTTTTCGTAAAACACTCGTAAAATGTGAAATTACTCAAAACCACCCGTTAAAATATTATTTTTACCATTAGCCACCCATATAAAAATAATCAGTTCAATAACACCCACCCATCGGAAAAAATTCATAAAAAATAACAAAAGCATTCCAAAACATTCAAAACTTCAAAAAACAAATATAAGAATTCCATTTATTTAGTTTCATATTTAACAAAAAATATTATGGCTTAAGAATATTTTTGTATAAATTTAATTTGATATTTAAAGATTTTACCAAATTTTAACACAAAAGTTTATCAATAATATAAAAAAATTTATTTAATGGAATTCAATTACTGTTTTGAACATCTATGAATTTTAACAGATTTTTATAATTTTATTTGTTATTTTTTATTGAACAAATTGTCAATGGGTGTATGTTTATTGAACTAATCAATATTATATGGGCGACTATTGGTAAAAAATCTGTATTTTATGGGTGGCTATTAGTAAAATTAATTTTAACGGGTGGTTTTGAGTAATTTGATATTTTACGGGTGATTTACGGGAAAACTCATATTTTACGGGTGGTTTTCGATAATAAGTCGCTACAGAAAAGATCTGTATTTGTAGCATTTTTTTTTACAGATGACACCTCTAAGATTTTTTTCAGTTAAATATCCGCACGATTTCTCCGTTAATGATTTGACACCCTCTGGCACAATTAATTATAACGTCAAATTACCCCTTAATCGTAATTTTAAAAATAATAGGGGTTCGATTGAAAACACGAAAAAAAACAAATTGACCCTCTTCTCCTTTCTCCTCCGTCCTCCTCCTCGTCAGAAGGCTACTTCTGAGACCAAGTATAAACTCCTCCACAGAAGGCTCGGCCGGTAAATCCATCCCGACCATCATTCGCAACCACGCGGCAGCTTCATTTCTCAGTCAGAAACAATATCCACTTACCAAAAAATTTAATTCATTTAGTGTATTTTGGTTAGTGTTTTAGATATCGTAGTGAAAATCTTAAAAGTTCAATTGCGGAGCTGAATTTCTGATATACAATAGCATTGAAATTCCCAACTGAATTTTAAAAAAAAGAAAAGAGAGAGGGATTACAAACTTTGTGAGCCTTTCTGGATTCGAGCAGACGGAATATTCCGATTTACATTAGCATGCTGCTGAAGAACGTCTTCAAGCATAGACGCTAAAGAGAAAGGCATCAGGTTTGCCCTTCTCACTTTCCTTCTTTGCGAATGACACAATAAGGTATACATTTTCGGGCTGACTTGGACGAAGGTAGGAACGGAGGATGAGGAGGAGAGAAGTAAGGTGGAGTGAAAGCCATCATTGTTGGAGTTTCGAAGAGAATATCGTAGCAGAAGCTGAGCGAGCCGCGATGCATTTTATGTTGATTTCTGGTGTCGTTTCATGAGTCGTGAAGTTGCGAGTTGCGGCCAAAGCGTTGAATTGAACCAATATAAAATTAGCCAAATTAAGGTGAATCAACGTCGCCATTGTTGGAGCTTCAAAGAGAGGATTGTAGCAGAAGAAGTTTGGAAGGGAAGGGCTGGATTGTATTAATTAGAAGGGAAGGGGTCCGACTGTATTAAACGAATTTTCATTCGGACCCCTATTGTTTCTAAAAATACGATTAAGGGGTCAACTGTCGTTAATTATGATGGAAGGATATCAAATCGTTAATGGTAAAATCATACAAGTGTTTAAGTGATAAAAAATCGTAGGGGTGTCATCTGGAAAAAAGTGCAACAAATACGGGTCTTTTTCTGTAATTAACCCTATTTATTATGCATGTTTGTGTTGTGTGCATCTCACAATGAGTGAGTAGATGCTTGTGGTTGAGACCTATGGATCCCTTAGATGCTAGGGGTTAGATGTAAAATGCTTAAGCAAAAACATATTTCTATGGTTACATGATCTTAATGTTGTGTATTAGGTGTTTGACGAAATGTCTGGAGTGAAATACATGTTATAAAAACCTAAGAAAGGAGCGAAAGTTGAACTTACGGTACGTCTTAGCAATTGCATAGTCTTGAATGTTTGTGTGCGATAGGAACATTTATTCTTGATGATATGCTAGATCATTAGTGGACTTGACCTACAAGCTAATAGACCGAAAGAGTGAAGCTATGAAATTCAAGTTCTATATGGTTCAATAGAGAAAAAGTTTGAGAACTGTGTCCCTTAATTGTCCCATCATTCTTAACATAAAACGAAAGTTTGACTCAAAATAGAAGATACACTCCCCTTAATATAATAGTAACCAAATGAAATTTGATTTATGTTTGAAGTGTTCTTTGATCTTGTCTTTAGTCTAAGAGTGAAGTTAGACCCCGAGTACTCCTTTTAGTCATTTAGTTGCCCTTTAAATAATTTAGCTCTTCGCAATCAGTTGTTTATTCAATTAATTTGCTCTGATACTTACACTGCTTCTCTAAACACTAGGTCACCCTAATTTTACGAATTTCTTTTGGAGAATGCGCGACTAGGATAGTAGTCCATTTTGTTTCCCTAAAAATGCAACGTCACACTGCTTCTCTAAACTCTATGAACATCCCCTCAAAACTTTCCGTGAATATCAGATCATCCATGTACAAGCATGCTATTAGCGAGTCTCCTTCATCATTAGTTTTCATGTAACGTGTGTGCTCGTAAGGACACTTTTGAAAAATTTATTCGCCAGTATATACATATCAATCCTCACATACCATTGAGCGCGTCAAATTAGTTCCATCTCTTCTCCGCTAGTATAATAGTTAAGTAAGGGGTCGATCCCACGCAGAACTTGATGAACGAAGTAATTTTTCAGAAACTGAAAGTAAAAGAACAATATTGAAGGTTCTGAAATCGGTTTGTAACAAAAAGCGTAAGAAAACAATGAAGTAAGAAAACAATGCACGTATTGAGTTTCTATTAATTATGACATATATCGACAACGAACTATCCCTTACGATAGTTAGTTTATCATTGATACTAAATTAATTCTACGATTAATGTTTCACACAGTTACTCCTCGTTAAGGTATCTAACCGTATGCACTCATAGTCGGTACAACTCCTACGTTATTAATTCGGGTCTAGTCTAGATATATGCAAATCCTGATAAAGTAGCATATATATAATCTAATGTCACTCCTACTCGAGTTATCTTAATAAGTTATCCCGTTAAAATTTCCCTTATTAAAACAACGTCGAAATCAGAAAATAAATAGCGTAAAAACTAATTATCAAGAAGAGTTCTCTTGATTATTCCTTTAGATAATCCTATGTTGATTAGGATTCTTTCTAATTATCAAGAAGAGTTCTCTTAATTATTCCATTCTTGTTAGAGCTCTCCATGTTTATCAAAACCGTATCTTTTAAAGGCTTCACGCGTCTACTGACGTCATCATTGGGTTGGGTCTTTTTGTTGCTGACGCCATCATCCAGTCTGCTTGTGCACAGGTTGCGCAGGCTTCTGCTTAGGTTGTGCAGAGTCCTGCCTATGCAAATTTCTGCACAGATTGCGCAACCTCTAACTACCAGCCACTATAATATAGGCAATGCTTCTCTGATTTCTTCGAAACTTTCTCTTAAGGCAAATTGTGCTTAAATAAGGCGTTTTAACTCATATTTATTCTTTGTTCTTTTTATTCTGAAATACAAAACTACACAAAACACGTAATCTTATACACATAAATATAAAGACAAGCCTAGTATTAGAGCCCTAAATGAGCGTAAAAATACGCTCTATCAACTATGCTTGCAGGCGTGCTTCAATCAGTATAATGCGCTCTCCAGCTTGTAAACGCATGGAGGTCTCGCCTTTTTGTACATTCCCAGATGGATGTGGTCAACATACCCCTCTTTAAAAACTCCAATCAAGAATGCCGACTTCACGTCCATCTGGTGTATCTTCAACCTATTTCGGCTGTCAATGAAGAACTCCAATCAAGCTGCCAATGCAATGATCATCCGAATAGTATCCATCGTCGCAACGGGTAAGAATACCTCAAAGTAGCTGATATCAGGCTGCAGCTTGTATCCTTTCACCACTAGCATTGCCTTCAAACGGTCCACCTGACCGTAGGGACTGTACGTCTTCTTTTACACCCACTTCACTCCAATTTCATTCTTTCCAGCTAGCAAAGGTGTCAACTCTCATGTAACATTCTTCTCAATGAAAACCATCTCTAGATCCATATAGCTTGGATCCACCTCTGTCTTTTGTTGCGTCATCGGAAGTCTCATGATCACAATTTGCAAAGAGACGAAAAGTAACCGTAGACCACGCAATCCTGAAGACGTGCTGGTAAAACTCATCCACGTGCTCATAATGTGCTAGACTTTGGATCAGGTGCCTTCTCTGGTGAACCATCTTGAACATGTCTGTCTTCTAATGCAGACTCCTCCTAAATATTGACCGTCAATTGTGTAGTACCCCTTGGAGACCAATCTTACGCCGCATCCAGCGATATGAATACTGCACATTTCAACTGCAGACTACTCCTAAATAATGAACATTTCAATTGATAATCACATCTCTGATGTAAAAGTCATACAACTTTTACCCTATGTATCAACACTTTATCCAGCGAAGATACATCGCCTACACTTATAGTCCAGATTTTGGCTCTGCTACTTTGATATATGGTGATATGCTACACATCCAAATACTCGTAGACAAAAATCATCTAGCTTTGTACCCTCCAAGCTTCCTGAGGTGTCTTCCTTTGAATTACCTTCATTAGACATCAGGTCAGCATGACACTACAAAAAAAAAACGTTTAGCGACCAAAATTCTGGTCACTAACATGGGGACGCTGGTCGCTATTATTATCCACTGGTCGCTAAACGTGGACGCTAAATTGATGGTCGCAGATTACATTTGGCGACCACGTGGTCGCTAATTAGTGACCAAATATATTCAGTGACTACCTGGACACTCTAATTTCGGTAAATTTAATTTAAAAAAATTAATAAAATAAATCGAATAATTGTTTAGCGTCCACGTGGTCGCTAAATAATTAAATATTTGATGTATTTTATTAATTAATTTAGCGACAACGTGGACGCTAAATAATTAAATATTCGATTTATTTTTATTAATTATTTAGCATCCACGTGGTCGCTAAATAATTAATTTTTGTTTTATTGTTATTAATTATTAAAAGAATTAAGAATTAATTTTTTATATAAAATTATTAAAAGAATTCAGAAAATAAAAAAATAAAATTAATAATTAAAATAAAATTTTAAAAACTAAAATATTTAAATTCAAAATATTTTTCACAAAATATTAATTTTAAACAAATAAACTAATGGACATTACAGTCTAATCTAATTGTGGTGGTGGCGGCGGCGGTGGCGGTGCATTGCTAGAAGAGGGAGCGTTCTGATTGGCCTCCATCCGAGCCATAAATTCTTCCATCCTCCGTTCATACGCTCGTTGAGCCTCCCTCATTTCTTCCATCTGCTTCTTCATTTCCTCCATCGTTTGTGACAACTCTTCATTGCGGCGCTGGAGCTGGATGCTTAATAAATGACATAAAACTTAAATATAAAAATAATAATTAATATTATAAAAATAATAATTAAAAAATAATTATGGTCACGAACTTACAGCTATCTCCTGCGAGCGCTGATCCACCAACTGGTTACGCTCCGGCGCGCGGGAATGAGTCTGGACCATCAACTCGTGAGGCGTGACTGACCTCCCGAGTTGTGCCTCCTACATATAAAATTAAATATTTGTTAAGTAATTTTAAAATTTAAAATTAAACATAAACTATTAATTAATTACACACCAAACGACGCCGGTGCTCGTCTATTCCTATCGACCCCCTGTGTGGAGCGATTGATTAGCTTGGCGATTCGCCTTTTGTTTGGCTCGGAGGATGCTAACTCGGGCTTGTTCCATTTCGTCATCCACCGGTCCAGCTGCGATCATCTATCCAGCGAGGCTTAGTCTTCGAGGTCCAAAACTTGTATGGAAGATCGTTGTACCGTTTCGCCGCCAGCTTCTCCCACCTCTTTTGAACCTTGGTGGGAGTCATATCTTCCGTTTTGTCATCCCGGCGGAAGTGCGTCTGAGACAAAAAAAATTAAGGTATAAGCATATATATTCATATAATATATAAAAGAATAAACAAATTGACATACCCTCCATGACGTAAACCAGCGGTCTATAGACGCTCTACTGGCTTCAATAAACCGCCACGCGGTCTGATCCGGCTGGGAGGTGATGATGTTAGTAGAGACGCGCGCGCTACCCGGTGGCTGGGCTCCACCCTATAATTTAAATTAATCAATAATTTTTGAATATATGCATTATTAGACTAAAAATATTTAATAATAAACAGTAAAACTAACCTGTCGTCGTGAATAGTCAAATCCCAGACGACACCGTCATCAAGGGTTCGTGGCTGGCGTGGTGGTCTAGGAGCCGACACCTCTACAGCTGAGGCGGCGGTATCAACAGAGGTGGTGCCATCAGCGTCCTGCGCGAGCGATATATCAATGGACGCTATCAGCTCGTCAGTGTCCATAGATGTGATGCGCTCATCTGAAGTTCGCTGCTGCGAACTTCCTTAGACTGGGGAGCGTTACTCAAGCCCCTTGGGGGCGTGTAGTACGACGGCGTCCAGTCATAATCTTAACAAATTTAATAACATATCGAAATTAATCATCTAATTCAATATATTATCAAAACCAACAAATATAATCATATTCCATCAAAATACTAACAATATATAAACAATCTATATATATAAAAAGCTACAATCCGCAACCACACAAATAGCAGGTGAATTTTAGTCGCTAAAAGTGCAATTTGTCGCTAAAAGCCCAGCCGACCCACACCCGACCCGCGAACTACCCCAAACCCTCGAAGCTCGAACGCAGCTCTCTCTCGCGTCACTCTCCTCTCTCCTCTCTCGCATCCCTCTCTTTCACGTCTCTCTCCTCGAACCCGTCGGTTGCCGTCGCCTTTCCGTGCAATCAGTCTCACCATTCGTCACCATCCGTCTCTCCAAACCTAAACCCTACTCTGCCGCACCTTTCGTCAATTTTGAGCGGCCAAACCTGTTTGTTGAGGCGCGAAAAGTGGAGTCGAGTGAGATTGCGGTGGCGGACCGACGGGTTCGAGGAGAACTCATGGTCAGCTCTCTACAGTCTCCTCACCGGCAAACTCATGGTCAGCTCTCTACAGATCCAAATCAGTCTCGAACGTCGGGAGCTCCATCTCGATTTCGATCGCGTAATTGCCGTGAATCCCCAGGTTAGTCAGATCGATGTATTTCATTTTAATTGTCACAGCGATTGTTCATGTTTTGGTTGTGGTAGTTGGAATTGTAATTCAATTGATTTAGGGTTCCGTTTTTTTTTTGAATTCTTGATTTGATTAGGTTGGTTAGGGTTTTGTTTGGGGCGAGAAAGTTTGTACCTATTTGTGGATTTATTTGTTGTTGTGGTTTGTTCTGGATTC